>SZWC01016215.1:47030-61543 GCA_023375785.1 Penium margaritaceum
CCCTCGAATAACAGACAAACCCCCTAGTTACACTCGGGGGTTTGGGTATGTTTTTTTTGTGCCCGGGCATCTGCCGGGCCAAGCGTGCGCCGCATCGTGCAAACCACCCCAAACCTACGACAAACCCCCTAGTTTAAATAAAGGTTTGGCAGGGTCATCGCGAGCTCGAAAGGAGGTTTCGCCGCGAAACCCCTCTTGCGAGCTCGCGACAACGGGCGAAGTTCAACTTCGCCCTCGAAGTCGAAATCCATGTCGAATATGTGAAATACATGAAATGTATTACACCTGTGCCCATTTTCACTCGAAGAGCGAAAAACATGGGCATCGCTATCATGTCGGTTTCGACTATGGACAGCGCGTGTAAATCGACCGCAACGATGGACATATGAGAACTCCGTCCATTGGTAAATTTTGAGATCATTTTGGCTACTGGGGTAGCGCTCCAGGTTGCCCTGCACTCATGCCAAAAAAGGTGAAGAAAGGTAGCACGAAAGATGATCCATGCAACATTGATTACCTTGGCTTGATAACTGCATATGATTAGTTACGGGGTCTTAGGAGAGGCTTCTCGGAAGATGCTAGTGAAAAAGGTTTAGATGTGATGTAGGACGGGTTGCAGTCGGCGATAGGAGAGACAACAGTGTTCTTTTGTTTCTTCCTCTGCAAAAAATGGGCATGCATCCAAGCGGTTTTGACAGATCGGGTACGACGAGCAACTGGAATCGAGCAAAAGAAGATTTTCGTCTGGACATCTCTAGCCTGGAGGTCCAAGGGCAAAAAGTGATGTTTTGCACAGATAGAGCGCCTATGGAACTAATCATCAGAGAATTTTTATCTTAGGTTTCCTTCGTAGGAATGAGAAAGGTCATTTCTTCAAAGGAGGCGCTGCTATAACTTAAATAGGAGTAGGGGGGGGATATGAGAACAGATGTGCTCGAATTGTAGGGCAATCAAGTAAAGCAAGTGATTGCTCCTTGGGGGAGATGATGGTGTTGGTGTGTTGTGCTGGAGTGTGTGCTTTGGCTTGACACTCTTTTGAGGATAACGAGGTCACTTGGGGTGTGGCACAATGCTATGGTCGTGGTGATGCTTGTCGAGACCTGCGCGCACCTGGTGAGTTTTACTAGTGTCACGTGGAGACCCATTGCCTCCATGTGTTATGCATTATCCATGCATGGTATGGTCGAGACCCGGACACCTAGAGACGTTTTTGGGGTCACGAGGAGACCTTGCTTCTCTGGCTCTCTTGCATGATGATTGTTACGTAGGTGTGTGATTGACTTCTTTCATGTTAGACACCCAGGCACGTGGTGGGATGCACCATTTTCATGACGAGACCTTGTGCTGTAATATGCTTGATCAGTGCTCGCTATGATTGGTTGCCTGAGCCATCCTTCCTTGCCTTCACCCAGGCATCGTTATGTTGACAGTTGTGATAGCTAGGGGGAGTGTTGGTGTGTGTGGCTTCCACCCATCACGCGGCGGCCAGGAGAGCAACGGTACAAGAGAGCGCGACGACATTCTCCCCGATGCGGACACCGGAGGCAGCGGCGTGTCGGCAAGTAGTGGACCACCCACTCGGAGCTGACCGACGACTACACTAGCGTCGTGGATGCTGTCTCGAATCCTTAACTTTTTTCTTTACAGCCTATCCTTGATGCGGAAGCTGGAAAACCTAGGCAGCAGGTTGGGGCAGCAACGTTGTTGATAGAGCGTGCGGGCTTCCACGCTCGTTGCTTAAGTCAGCTGCCCCTTCAGTCAGCTGCTCTAGAGTCTAAGTCTGGAAGCTTTGGGTTTGTTAGTCAGAAACGCGCGTGCCGATGTTAGCGCCAGAAAGCAGCTGAAAACTGAAGCTGACTGATTAGGAATGAAGAATGAGCAACAATGGGAGACCCCTCCAAGCTCTAGCTCCCCCCCACTAGTGTAGAACTTGTTACTCAGCTAACTAGCCAATCAGAAAACAGTCCTAGACTTATTTTCTGGCAGGGAGAGTTGTCTCGGTGAGCCCTGCCAGTCGCCCGACAGCCCAAAACCTGAGCGTCGTCCGTTTTGCCTGAAAACTGGACCATACCATTATGCCGACGCTGCGAACGCAGTCGTGCGGTCAAAATTAGCTAGAAAAACAGCAGCAAAGAGTTATGGCTGCCCAAACCCAGATAGTGCCTACGACAGTGAGTGACGCTAAGCAGGGCCACACAGCAAGAGACATGGACCCTAGGCATATCATGATGATGCAGACGTAATGCCACTACCAGAAACAGAGCTGGGTGCATGCAAACAGCATCTGCAACGGCACTGACCGCCGGCGGCTCGATCGTCGAGGAGGCCTGTCGGTGGAGCTGAGCGCATCGCCGGAGGGAGGAGGCTCCGGTGAACGGTGTGTGGGCCTCAGCGCGCGTCGGCTCCATTGAGTAACACTCCCGTAGCGTCGAGTCTCGCCGTCAGTCATCTGCATGTTGATGTACACAAGCCGGGAGGACTCAAAAGAGTACAATGAGAGATGCTCAAAAACCAACACTTCCCCATGAATCACAGGCATAGTACACATGTGCGGGTAGAGACACACTCATCGACCAGACTCCCCCAGGCCATGCAGAGATGCAAGCAGGGACAAAGAGAGGTACTCACGGACGCACGCCAACCGAACTCACAGCCTTGTTGAACAAGTCGCGCTTCATTGCCTTGGTCAAGAAGTCAGCCAACTGTCGTGCTGTCTCAACCCACACGATGCTGATGCTGCCGTCATGCAACAACGAATGCTCATAGTGATACTCAACGTTGATGTGCTTTGTGCGTTTGCGATGCATGCTGTCATTAACAGCGATGGCCATGGCACTCTCATTGTCACAATGCAACGTGATGGATGCGACAGGCTGACGCAACTCGGACAACAAACGACGCAGCCACACACTTTCACACGCGCCTGAGCCAAGAGCCACGTACTTAGCCTCAGCAGTGCTGCGTGCAATGCACCCCTGCTTGCCACTACGCTAGGACACAGGTGTGCTGCCAATCAGAAAGATGCAGCCTATGCGACTCTTACTGTCTGGACTGCCGGCCCAGTCACTATTGGTGTAGCCCATTGTGACAACAGACGGCTGACAGCGGAACATGAGACCTTGCCGAGGAGTCGAGACGACATAGCGCAGTACTCGGATCGCGGCCTCGTAGTGGAGGTGATGCGGCTCATGAGAGAACTGAGCCAGGAGGTTGACGGCGAATGCGATGTTTGGGCGCGTCGTCGTTACTACGAATATCAGTGACCCGATGACTCGCAGGTGCGTGGTCACGTCAACTGGCTCCCCCACAATAGCTAGGTTGGGAATCTTCAACTTCACCTGGCCATCGGGTGACATGGGTGAGGATGCGCTCAACACGAGTGGCAGGTCCTCCACAAAGCGGGTGGACAGAGTGTGCACGTAGGCGGCCTAGTGGATATGCAGGATGCCTTGGGAGCGATCATGCTCGAGCTCCATGTCCAGGAAGACTCTGGCAGATCCGAGAATCTACATGAGGTAGGCAGCGTGCAGCAAGTCCTTGACACGCAGGATGGCAGCTGTGTCTGGCGACGCAATGAGGAGATCGTCGACGTAAACCAGAACAGCGGCAAAAGTCTGGCCTCGCGGACTGACAAACAGTGTAGGGTCAGCGGTGTTGCGCTGGAGCCCGCCCCGAAGGAGCGTGCTGCTGATCTCTTGGCTCCAGCATTGAGGCGACTGCTTCAGGCTATACAAGGCCTTACGCAGTTGCGAGACTCTCCCAGTGCCATCGTCGAAGCCCGGGGGCTGCACCATGTAGAGCTCCTCACCCTCCAATGAGCCATGGAGAAACTCGTCGCTCACATCCATCTGATGCAGCTCCCACCCATGCTGGGCGACCAGGCTGAAGAGCGCCCGGTTAGTGCAGAACAGGCCAATTGGGGCAAAGATTTCGTTGTAGTCGACCCAGGAATCTGGGCAAACCCCTTGGGCGTAAGGCGGGCCTTGTACTTGTCAAAGGACCCGTGGGACTTCCACTTGCGCCGAAAGACCCACTTCACGCCGATGGCCTTTCGACTTGGAGGAAGGTCGACGAGATGGAACATGGTGCTGTCGGATAGCAACGAGCTCATCGGCATAGGCAGTGTCCCAGTGTGCAGCCTCAAGAGAGGCTCGTGCCTCTCGTAGGGTGGCTGGGTCCTCCGGGCGTACTGTGGAACGGACTGAGAGAGCGTGTGCATCTCGAGCCTTAGGTGGGATGCGGGCAAGTGCAGCCACGACAGGGTGTCGATGCTCGTGATGAAGCATGGCGTAGCCCAGTGCGGAGTCCAGGTGAAGGTCTACAATGATGGCCGAGGTGGTCAAGCCGAGGGCCTTGGTGCCAGGGTCCCCACTCACGACCGTGGGAGTGGAGGAGACACGTGGAGCCATGGGGGGTCGAGGCGCCACGGAGCGTGGTACGACAGTGTGCGCGCTCACCGACGGTCTGGGTCGGAGACTGCTGCCTGGGCCACGTGTGTAGTGTGGCAAGGCAGGAGATGGCTCTGAGTCCAATGGGCCAATGGAGGCAGGCGGAGTTGCTGATCTGGAGGGGCCCGCGGATGCAACCGGGACAGCTGTCCTGGATGGGCCAGCGGACGCGACTGGAGCTGCTCGCCCGTAAGGGCCAGCAGACACAACTGGAGCTGCCGGTCTAGAGGGACCAGCTGACGCGACTGAAGCTGCCGGCCCTTAGGGACCGGAGGACGCGACTAAGGTTGCCGGCCCAGAGGGACCAGCTGACGCGACTAGGGTTGCTAGCCCAGAGGGATTGGCGGACGCGTCTGGGGCTGCCGGCCCGGAGGGGCCAGCGGATACGACTGGGGCTGCCGGCCCGGAGGGACCAGCGGACACATCTAGGGCTGCCGGCTCGGAGAGACCAGCGGACACGACTGGGGCCGTGGGCCCGGAGGGACTAGAAGACGCGATTGGGGCTGTCGGCTCAGAGGGACATTGGACACGACTGGGGCTACTGGCTCAGAGGGACTAGTGGACGCGACTGGGGCTGCTTGCCCCGAGGGACCAGCGGACGTGACTGGGGCAACCGGCTCAGAGGGACTGGGGGATGTGTCACCCAGAAGCGGGAGGACGGAGGACGGAGGATGGACTCACTCCCCCACGCGACAGGACAGACACGGACGAGCCGGAGAGAATAAGGTCGTGAGGAAACAGGTCCTCGAAGAAGAGGACATCCCGGGACTCGACGATGCAGTGCCGGGAGGGATCCCAGAAGCGCCAGGCCTTGGACTGACGAGAGACATTGAGGAAGGTGCAGGGACGTCCGCGGGGGGTGAGCTTGCCGCCCTGTTGCGAGGCGGGCAGCCACACAATGGCCACGTAGCCCAAGACGCGAGCCGGGCGGAGGTCAGCGCGTTGGCCGCACCAATGCTGGTAAGACGTGGACTGGCGAGGAAGGGGACCGTGGGGAATCCGGTTCCAGACCCAGGTCATGTAGGCCATAGCTTTAAAGTAGAAGCCATCGGAGAGACTGGAATCGACCCGCATGGTATGGACGACGTCGGCCATGGTACGGTTCCATCGTTCGGAGACACCGTTCTGGGCGAGAGTGTAGGGCGCGGATGTCTTATGGTGGATGCAGCGTGAGGCGAGAAAGGTCGTGGCCTCACCCATGTATTCACTTACGTGATCGGAGAGAAAGTGGCAAAGAGAGCGGCCACATTCGCGCTCCGCAAGGACAAGCCAGTCCTGGATGGTTCGGGCGACATCGCTCTTCTGCCGAAGGCAAAAGACCCAGCGTTAGCGAGAGTAGTCGTCAGTGAGGGTGAGGACATAACGGCCGTGCTCGCTGATGGACTCGGTGGGGAGAGGGCCCATGACTTCGGAATGGACAACGTCAAGAGGGGCGGACGCACAGGAGGAACACAAAGGGTATGTGGACTGGTGCATCTTCCCCTGAGCGCAATCAATGCACTCAGTGGGGCACAGGAGAGGGAAAGTTTCCGGGTCAAGGCCCTTGGCCGGCTGGGTGTCGAGCATGCTTTCTAGGGCAACATAGTGGACATGGGAAGGGCGGCGGTGCAAGAGGCGAGTGTGCGAAGGAGAAAGCGTGCTAATTACAAACACATGGCCCGTGGCGGCCGGTGGGGAGGAGACGGGAGGGGAGGAGGAGAGACGGGGCACATGCCACAAGTTGCCACGGGCAGTGGCGTGCAGTACGACGAGACCAGACGGACACAGCGACACAGTGCCAACACCACGCGAGTGTACAATTTCCATGCTCATGCGGTCAAGGGTAGTGACGAACAGGAGGCTGAGCTCGAGACCCGGGACGTAGAGGACATCGGTCAGAAAGACGTCATCGACAGGACCACGGAAACGAACACCGCCAACACCACGGACAGGCAACACCTGTCCGGAGCCCGTCTGGACATTGGAGACATCGCCTACAGGACCGAGCATACTGAAGGCCTCACTAGAGAACGTTATGTGATGCGTGGCCCCGGAGTCGATGATCCAGGTGTCAGCGGGGTTCTGGACCGGGGTCGCCAGATCGCTAACGGTCACATGACAGCAAGCAAGGCACGCGGACGCGGTGGAAGGAGGCGCGAACCCAGACTACCAATCATCAAGCCATGCGACTTCGTCATACGAAGGGGTAGAGGAGACCACAGGAGACGATGAGACAGACAAGGAAACGGGACACGATCGGAGATCAATCTCAGTCATGCAAGGCTAGGCAGGAGAGCAGGAGGTGATGCAACTCGTACTTCCCTGGGGAGGAGGGCGCGTGAGGCTGAGCTGGAGCGCGATGAATCGCTCCAGCTGATGCTCACGGAAGGACTTCCTGGGAGTGTAGACCGAGTGCGGAGTGACGGCATCGGAGCTTGGGGAAGGGAGGGACAACGCCCATGACGGGAACGGAGGTGCCGACGGCTGCGGATATTACTGCTGCGGTGTGGGTGTCTACGGGACTGGCGGAGCTGTCGGAGTGGCTGAGCTGCTGGACGAGGTCAAGGTCTCAGGGCCAGCGGTAACGACGGCGGCAGAGGCGAGACGGCGCTCCCGCTGGCAACGCATGGTGGCCATGACGCGCGCCTCATTCGTCGGGAGAGGGCACGTGTACCACCCATGCCTGGGCTGGCCGCAGTTGTGGTACACCGAGCCACCACCGCTGGGCCTGGTCGACGGCTGCTGCTGCTGCTGCTGTTGTGGCGGACCCTTGCCTTTCTTGTTCCCGTTCTTCTTCTTCTTCCCTGAAGACGAGGAGGTAGCTGCGTCGGGGGAAGCGACGGCCACTGAGACGACAGCAGGGGAGGCGGCGGCGGGGGATGCAAGAGCCTTCGTGCGATGGAGCTGGGACTCCAGACGAGCTTCCTCAATGCAAGGGAAGAGCTCGTATGCCCAGGGAATGAGGGTGCCTTGGGCCGCCATGGTGGAGAGGACGTTTTGGGGGTAGTGCACGAAGACGTCCGCGTACGCGCTGGTGGCACCGCACTTGATGGTGAGGAATGCGGATAGAGGGGGTGGGGCAGATTTGCCGAAACGATGAAGGATGTCCTCCGCCCACTGCCAGTAGGCAGTGACCGTCTCGGTCTCCCCCATGTGCAGGGAGTTGAACTCCCAGAGCAAATGGCTGGTCTCAACGTTGTTGGACAGGCGATGGGGCCGGGTGAGGACGTGCCATGCGGCTGCCGCGTCTGGGATAGCGTCAGTGTTGAAGTCGCCGAGGAAAGGCTCTAGGGCCAGGCGGGAAGCTGGAGGGGTGAGTGGGACAAGGGCATGGACGGCGCGACCAATGTCATACAGCTGGTCGGCCTGGGTGGGGTCATAAGGGAGGGTGTAGTATGCCCACAGGCCCTCACCTTGCGCCCAGATCCAGAAGCTGAGCTCCCAGCTCCTGAAGTGCTCGCCGGCTTGAAGCGACGGCGGCAGCGTCTGAAAGTCCTTCTGCCTGCGGCCGGCGCCGAGAGTGGGGCCAAGGACGGAGGTCACTGTCTAGCACTAGCGCTGATTCTGCTACTGTACGAGGTAGTACGTGGCAGCAGACACAATGGGACTGGCATGCCCTAGAGAGATGAAGGATGGCGGCACACTGGTGGCAGTCTGTGAAGCTAATGGCTGTAGCGCTACGAGCTGCTGCGTCAAGGCGGCGAGCTATTGCTGAAGAGCAACGAGGGTGTCAGAGTTGCCGCCAACGAAACCAATGGGCTGCTGTTGCTACTGCTGCTACTGTCGCTGCTGCTGTTGCTGCGGCTGTTGTTGTTGTTGTTGTTGCTGCTGCTGTTGCAGCTATTGCTGTTGCTGCAGCTATTGCTGCTGCTGTAGCTATTGCTGCTGCTGCAGCTATTGCTGCTACTGCAGCTGTTGCTTCTGCTGTTACAGCTACTGCTGCTGCTGCTGCTACTACTACTGCTACTGTTGTTACTATTGTTGCTGCTGCGACTGCTACTGTTGCTACTGCTGGTGCTGCTGGTGCTGATGCTACTACTGCTGCTACTGCTGATGATGTTGCTGCTGCTATTGCTGCTGCTGCTGCCGCTACAAGAAAGGGGGGCTGGGGGTCCCCCCAACGGAGGAGGACCCCTCCGCACCGGGGCTACCAGCCATGGTTTGGTGCCCCTTCTTTTTTTCTTTCTTTGTGTTGCTGATATCAACAGTGGCTTGGGGTGGTGGGAATTCTACCCACCCTTTGGTTGTCTTCCCCCTTCCCATTATCCCCTTTGTTGTTGTTTCTTTTTTTGTTGATGACGTCAGTAGTGACGTCAGCAACGGGATGCTAACGTCAGCAGCGGTGGTTGTTGGGGCCGCTGCTGCTGTTGTTGCGGTTGCTACTACTATTGCTGTTATTGCAACCGTTGCAGCTGCTACTGCTGTTGCTGCAGCTGTTGGCGCTACTGCCGCTGCGGCTGTAGTTGTTGCTGATGTACGTGCTGTTGCTGCTGCTGTTGTTGCTACAACTCCTGTTGTTGCTACAGCAACAACCGCTGCTGGCTGCTGCTGCTGCTGCTGCAGCTGGCTGTTGCTACAGCTCGCTGCTGCAGCTGTTGCAGCCCGGTGCTGCTACTGCATGCTGTTGCAGCTGCTATGTGCTGCGGCTGCTGCTCGCAACTGCTGCGAGATGTTGTTGCGGCTATTGTTGCGCGCTGCTGCTGCTGCTGTTGCTGTGAGCTGTTGCTGCGGGCTCCTTCTGTTGCGTGTTGCTGCGAGCTGCTACTTCTGCCTACTGCTACTGCTGCACACAACTGCTACTGGCTGCTGATGCCACTACTCACTGTCGTTGCCACTGCTGCTGCGAGTTGTTGTTGCGGGTTTCTTCTCTTGCGGGCTGTTGTGAGCTTCTGCTTCTGCCTACTGTTGCTACTGCACGCAGCTTTTGCTGGCTGCTGCTGCCACTACTCGCTGCCTTTGCCTACGGCTGCCGCTGCTGCAGGTTGCTGCTATTGCATGTTGGTGCCGGTCACTACACCTGGGTGATGTTGCAGCTTGCGTCGTTGCTCTTAGGTGTCGGACGCGGCCTGCCGCTTACCTCCTCGCGTCATGCGTGGGGGTCAGTGGTGCTGTAAAGATCCCACAGCATTTCCCCTGGCCCAGTGGCCGTGGGGAAAAATCTGACGCCGCCACGAGGCGGGTCAATGCTGCTGGAGAAAATCTGGCAGCATTTCCCCTGTACTGGCGCGTATGGGGGTGCGCCGGCTTTGTCTGGCACCTGTACGCCAGTCTTCTGCTGCTGCTGCTACGCTCTGGCTCTGATACCAAGCTGGAAAACCTAGGCAGCAGGTTGGGGCAGCAGCGTTGTTGATGTAGGGTGCGGGCTTCCACGCTCGTTGCTTGAGTCACCTGCCCCCTCAGTCTGCTGCTCTAGAGTCTAAGTCTGGAAGCTCTGGATTTGTTACTCAGAAACGCGCGCGCCAGTGTTAGCGCCAGAATGAAGCTGAAAACTGAAAGTGACTGATTAGGATTGAAGAATGAGCAAGAATGGGAGAACCCTCCAAGTTCTAGCTCCCCCCCACTAGTGTAGAACTTGTTACTCAGCTAACCAGCCAATAAGAAAATAGTCCTAGACCTATTTTTTGGCAGGTAGGGTTTTCTCAGTGAGCCCCGCCAGACGCCCGACAGCCCAAAACCTGGGCGTCGTCCGTTTTGCCTGAAAACTAGACCATACCATAATACCGACGTTGCGAACGCAGTCGTGCGGTCAGGATCAGCTAGAAAAAGAACAGCAAAGAGTTATGGCTGCCTGAACCCGGGCAGTACCCACGACAGTCAGAGACGCCAAACAGGGACATATAGCAGGAGACATGGACCCTAGGCACAACATGATGATGCAGACGTAATGCCACTACCGGAAACAGAGATGGGTGCATGGAAACAGCATCTGCAGTGGCAGTGACCGCCGGCGACTCGTCCGCCAAAGAGGCCTGCCGATGGAGCTGAGCACATCGTCGGAGGGAGGAGGCTCCAACGAACGGTGCGTGGGTCTCAGCGCGCGTCGGCCCCATCGAGTGACACTCCAGTAGCGTCGAGTCTCGTCGTCATTTATCTGCACGCCGATGTACACAAGGCGGGAGGACTAAACAGAGTACAATGAGAGATGAGCGAAAACGAACAGCGAACGCAGCTGGCATCGGAGCATTGACGAGTGGTGGCTCCACCTACCAGAAGCTGCCAGAGAGGTGCCACGATGTTCTGGGTGCTTGCCGGGGTGCATTGCGGTTTTTCTACAGACGTTAGAGTTTTCTCGGTGGACTGGCTCTTGAGCCCAAGTTGCATGTTTTGCATTGTCTGTCCACCGATCGGTGCCAGAATTATATGTGTGACCAGTTGTAACGTCCGGCTTGAGATTCTGCATCTCTACGTTCTGACGGCGTAGTGTTCTGATTTGTGTGCGTAGAGTTAAGGCCAAAGCATTGTTTTTGGGCTAGTTTTAGGATAGACCTTGCACTGCCGCGTGCGACACCCGTCGTGCGCCGCGGCAGGTGTTTATGCTTTGAACCTGTCATTTGTTACATCTCTCTGCACGCACTTATTTATGGAAGCAGATTTGATAGTTTGTTTGTGTCGTCTAGCCAAGCCCTTGCCGTTTTTTTTTCCGACTTGTGTTGACGCCGCGAGCTTGCTGAGCGCTCACGCCCAGCCAGTGGCAAGCGTGCTAGGAAGCTTCCTTGAATCTTCTCATATGACTAGGACGAGTGTCTTCCCCTGAACATGTGACGCCCTCGCTCATGGGTGGGCACAGAGTGTGAGTTGGATGGGATCCACTTTGAAGGGAACAACCGAGGAGAGAACTGGGCTTGGAAAGTGGAAGACCATTTTCATAGGGAGGTCTCAGAGGTCCTTCATGTTGAAGTATGGGGTTGGGGAATGTGCAAGTTGGAAGGACGGTCCTGTAGCCAAGGTGAGTTGCCAAGAGAGGGGTATGGATTCCATAAGGTCTGGCATAAAGCATTGCTGAGCAAAAGGCTAGGATGATGAGTCTCAAGATGATATCACTAAGGGTCATTCCTTGAGAGAGAATCCATCTCTCCTAACGATGAAGGCCAAATGGCTGACCATTTTCTTTGAGGATCAACCTGGTGAATGCAATTCATACCTTGGATAATTCTCCAAAAATTGGTCGTGTCGGAGATATCTCTAGTGCTGAAAGGATGGAATGTTTGAACGCTGTTGTAGCCGAAGGGCCGGTTTGGCCCTCTTACCTCGTAATAGCAAGGTTGGCCAGTGGCCGGCCACCCGCTTGCTTTCGGCCGGCCGGCGGCTGGCCAGCTGGGTGGCCAGCGGCCGGTCAAGTAATGAACCGGCCACCCGCTGGCGAGCCACCAGCTGCCGATCGAGCTGGTGGCTCGATCGGTGGACAGGAGGCCGCGAGACCTCAAGGGCTGAGGCCTCTGGCCTCGTGCCCTCGCCCTCACTCGCCCTCCTCACACATGAGAGCAAGCGAGCACGAGCAATGGAGGGAGAACGAGGATCGAGGTGCGCACGAGAAAGGACGACGCAAATTTGCCGATCGTGCCTCTCACACAGATTTCACGCCGACGTATCAAAAACAAAACTCAAGTTCAGTTAGGTCAAACGATGCGTTTTGAAACCGGAAAAATCATGCAAAATCACAAATTTGAGGTAATTCCCCCCTCATTTTCGACCCAAAACGAGGGGGCGAGGTTGAACCGGAAGTGGGCCCCTAGAGACTTGATGCATTCAAGTCTCTTTGCACGGGTCCTTGATGAATATTGCCCCCAAGAGTGACGCGGAGGGGAAAACCTCTCAAGAGTGTTTTGGACGCCATTTTTACGAACTCCGACGACGACCTAAGTGTAGGAGCTGGAGACATAGTCATTACAACTGTCTTCCAATTTGGGTGGACAGTGCGTAACTTCAATCATAGGATGAAGAAGTGCAACAAAAACAAGTGGTCCTCTTTGGGGAGTTTTTGGGAGAAGACGAGGGAATGTTTCCATTGAGATTCGCCAGGCTAGAGGAAGAGGTAGATTCGCTTCGCCGCATGGGCCTGCATGAGGATTGTGGGCCATTTAACACGTGAACCTCGTTTTGAGGAAGGAGTGACTGCAAATTGCAGTGAGTATAGGTGGAGGCCGCACCCCGTTCCATCCCATTGAGAATTGGAGAAAAGGAAGTTAGGAAGGAGGGAATTGACCTATTGGAGGTGTGCTGGTGTCTAAGGAAAGAGGTAGCTACATAAGAGAAACCTTGAGTAAAGGTAGGCATTGATTGCTATAGCTTTCTTGTGTATCACTTTCTTGATGTTTTCCGGTTTTTGGGTCACATTGTCCTGTCTTGTCAGGAATGGGAGGGTCACCTCGACGCTGAAACAAGCCCGCAAATACGACCCGACCCAAAAGGAGTCTTGAACGGCGGCATATGGTGGGATCTTGTAAACAACGGTGTAACTTTGGCATGTAATGGGCCGGCTAGAAATCCCTCTCTTTTTTTGCAGTGTTGAATAAAAGGCCTTCACATTCTTCTTTCAAACTTGAATTGAAACGAGCCTGTCTTTGGTGATTACATCATCTTTGATGAAGCTCTGCATGAGGGCCATGATTAGTTGTGTGGCTTGATTTGACATCACTTTTCCCCTCGTTCACCAACAAGTAGGCATGGACGAAAAATCTCATCAAGAGTAAAGCCCCGCCGATAAAATTGACGAACAATGGACCCTTCAACTCTCTCCTCATGGTCAGAATCCTGATCAAGCATTGTGGCAAGCTGATGTGCGCCCTTCTCCGGCTACAAAAAATGACAAGATCGGACTCGTTGTAGGGCACTAAAAATCGTGTGCTATACCCCATCTTAATTCCTTCATTGTTTTATAGCTATTTAGCATGCAATGACAATAGCACATGTCCCTAGAAATCATAAACTGAGTAATTGGGCGCGGCATCCAGACAGAGCATCGAATGAAAAGGCTATGAAAACAACGTTGGCGTTGGCCTGCTTTTTTTACCAGTTATCGTGTTTTTGTAATTAAACATCCCCTTTAGACTTGCACTTTCACTATTTTTTCTCACGTAACACATGTGCAACGATCACTCACAAGTTGCTTTCTTTGCAATGTATTTTCCATCCATCACCTTTTAATGATTAAATGAATGACATCATGTCTTGTAACTTCAACAGGCCATGCAAAGGTAGGGAGGGACTCTCGGCATTTGTAATTGAAGCAATGCATAATGCCTGGAGTTCCTCCCTACCTTTGCAGGCGCAACTTCACGACCTCAAGGCCCGTACAACATAACCTTGTACTTCTAGGTGGTCCAACAAAACCATTGACGATGTTCTACTATTGCTTCATTGATTTTGTGTTTGATTCTCTTTTTGTTTTTGTGGATTTGGTCCTACATGACAGATTCAAAACGACACCTTACTGCTTGTTACACTTGACTAGTTTTTTCAGTTGAATCAAGTGATTATTCCATCCGACTATCATTTCAGCCTTGTGTTTTTGGACCTGTTTTGTCCTAAGTCCCTGGGTTTTCTTGTTGTATAACTTCGTCCATGTTCCTATTCACATCCTTTGTCTATCCTTAGGACTTGAGTTCTCAAGTCTACAAGCTTCATAAAGTGACAGCAAAGTTGCATCTTGCAGCTCGCTTCACACACAGTCATGCAGCTTGATTTGCGTTTTGTAGACTGTGACATGGACGTGACAGTCTGTGAATTACTGCTCTTCTTGGAGAATTCTGGCAAAATGACCCCAGCAAGATCAGCACCCGGAAACTAGCCTAAGCAACCACATAACCAGCTAAGCATCCAAAACAATCCTTACCGTCCAAAAGTGTATGTGGGCGTGCTTCCATGTGAGTTTACTGCAACAACCAATGTATGTGAGATGATTGAACAAGGCGCTAGCTGGCCCATTGGGACAAACCCTATGTTATCCAAGCGCATAAAGGTAGTGAGATATTATAGAACTTGAGCGTGTCAATGCTTCAGATGGCCACTTGGTTTGCACGATAGCCATGTTGATTTAATCTCATGTACTGATGTGTGTGTGTGTGTGTGTGTGTGTGTGTGTGTGTG
>SZWC01016216.1:41752-58070 GCA_023375785.1 Penium margaritaceum
CTTGCCGCATTGCGGCCGCATCGTAGGAAAGAAGGTCCGCTCCCATTCCTCCAAATGGTGCCGTATCTCCACCATCGGTGGTGATCTTGAGTCGGCCTGCGGCCTCGGCAGCAAACTCCACCAGCCTACGACGGTCATCGCAATTTGCCTTCGCGGCAACGTCGTCCGGCTCGTTCTCGCGAGAACTTCCCGTGTGGGTTTTTTCAGCGCCCTTGCTGCTCTTTGCAGTCTTGCTGCCATCGGTAGCTTCAGGCGATGCAGCGGGCGTCTTGCCTTTCTTGAGCAATCGGCTCGAGTTTGTCGCACAACGATGGCAATGATCACCATCCTCGTCGCCTTCGCCGTTATCGGCGTCGTGCTCTTTGTCGGGGTATCCCCCTGGGAGATCCTCCTCCATCACGTCGTCCATCGTGTGGGGTTCACCCACGTGCGCGTCGACATGCTCGTCAAGTACCTTTTCGGCCTCCGTGCGCTGCTTGGTATCTCCAAGGTTGGCGTCGCTTGCCTTTGGCAGTAGGTTTGCTCTTGGCGGTACGGTTGCCGTTAGGTTGGCAACCGTGCTCGTGGCGGCGGCTGCCAAAATTTGGAGTCCGCCGAGAGCTCATGGCGAGGCTGTCACCACCTTGCCCTTGTTTGTATTAGACAGTCCGGCACCTGCCATCTCGTCGTTCGTGCAACTAGCACGTGAAGGTTGTTGTGAGGATCACCCCACAACTTAAAGGAGGAATCGCCTCCTACAATCTAGCTCTCACGATCGGTGAGGCAATTTCAATTATAAGTTATATTTTCATAGGCCGCCACGTCGGCACAAGGTCGTGGGTTTAGAAACTAGTCCTCCTAAGCCGTGACTCATGGCACTTGGTAGCATCTAGGATCTAGGAAAACAGAAATCAACAATCAAGGGGAGTAACTAGAAGTGTGAGTACCGCTCACAAAACTAGGAAGAAGAGTAAGAACACAAGCAAGTACAAGGTCAAGAGAAAGAAAACTACTTTCTTCTTGACTTCTTGTCTTCTTATCTTCTGGTCCCCTTTGGTCTCTTCTTGCGTCTTCTTGGCACGTCTCGCGCCCTTTGGCGGCGTCGTCCTTGAGCCGGCGGCGTTGGGGGAGCCGCCAAAAGTCCCCAAGGTGTAGTCTTCCTTCTTTTTAGAGCTTCATCAAGCTTTGAGAGCCCATGGCCTTGGGAAGAAGTGCTGTCCCAATTTCTTGGTTGAAGGAAGGAGGGGGGGAACCTTGAAGAGAGGGGAAAACTTGGTGGTTTGGGGGTGGGTACTCCCCACCCCGTCCCCAAAAAATTCTCTCAGGTCCCCTGGAGGTGAGGAGAGGCTGTGGAGAAGAAGCTTGAAAAGAAATAGCTCTTCTCTAACTTCCTAATGCCCTCTACTGTGCTTCAAACGGTGAAGCATAGATGTCGTAGTCCCTTCTGGCTTTTTTGCTACTGCTTGTAGCTGCCGGCGGTGTTTTATCTACCCTACTGCTCTTTGATTTCGATATTAACTGTTTTGAAAGTGGTTGAATTTTGTCCAAAATGGTTTTTTAGCCAGAATTTAAGTTTCACTAATTTAATTATGAGAGTCATTCGATGAATTCAAAGTGCGTGCGTCACCTTTTGGTTCCCGGGTTCAGCTATTGTTTAGATAATGTTAGGCTTAGCATTTTTTTTCTTCCCTTTTTTGCGAGTGGCGGTCAACTCTCGCCGTCGAGTAGCCGGCCGAGGAAGCCGACGGCGACTCAACCAGTCAACCGCTCGACCGTTCAAATGTGCGAATGCGGGAATTCGAGCGATCGAGCGGTTCGTGAATGCCAACTTTGACGAAATCCGAAGATAACCCGAATGACTCGTCGAAATCAAAGTATGCCTGCCTTGTTTTGCATAAAGAAAAGGATATACCCAATGAATTCAAAAGTGATTCTTTTTTGTTGAAAAAGTTATGGCTCATCTCAGTCCTCAAAATCCAAGCGTAGCATGGTATGTCATAGCCGCCGTTTCTGTCAAACTCTTGGTCGCGAGGGTCGTCTGGCTCTGATACCACTGTAACGGGTCATGTCTCCAGCTCTTGCTCTAAAGTCGTCGTCAGAGTTTGCATAATGGCATTCTCAGTCCGCGTCAAGGGTTTACCCCCTTTGCAGGACCGAGGGGCAATCGTCATCAACGACCCAGAGCACGGAGTCTTGAATGTTCAGAGTCTCCGGAGGCCCATTTCCGTTTTTAACCAAAACCCTGGTTTTGGGACCCAAACCGGGGGGTTTTACCTTGAAGTTGTGTGTTCGCACGAGTTACTCTGTTTATTTGATGTCAAAGTTCGTCGAGAACGAACTTCGATTTACGTTTTGTCATTCTGGCGCGAAATCGTCGCGTGCGAGGCACGCTGGCGATTTCGCGGCAGCTCTCTCTCGACCTCACCCTCGCTCCCCCTATCCCTCGTCCTCGCTTGCTTGTTTTGCAAGGAGGGTGAGGGGGGGCGAGGGCACGAGGCCACGAGGCCTCGCCCTTGAGGCCCCCGTGGCCTCTCAGCCGCCGATCGGGCTAAGGCTGCGATCGGCGGCTGGCGGCTGGCCTGCCGGTGGCCGGCCGGTCGCTTGGCTGGCCGCCGGCCGTCTTGCCGGCCGGCAGCGAGCTGGCCGGCAGCCAGCGAAGTGCTGGCCGCCGGCCAGCCCTCGCTGACACGAGGGGTGGTGCGCAACCATCCCTCGCTTCAGCGAGGAGGGAGGGCCGAACCAGCCCTCCCGCTACAATAAGGAGGAGTGGTGCACTCTAGGGATGCTCTCTCCTACGACACAATCCTTCAAGAAGCTCATAGGATACTACAAGAAGAAGCCTTTATACTATGACCCAAGTTGGAAGGAATACAACGCACTCATGCGTAAGCTGTACTCCATGCCAGCAGGGACACAAAATGCAAGGAAGGAGCTTGAAGTCTACACAAAAGGGGCATGCAATTAGAGAATTGTGTCAATTCATTCCTTTAGAAAGTACATGAGCTTCACCTAGCTGAAGATGCAAGATTTTGCCCCTTTCTCACTAGCCCACAGCTGTGAGTTTTATTGCCTCCAAGACGATGGAAAGGAATGGGAGAGCTTGCGCTCACTTGTGACATGTGTTTCCAAGATCTATAGGATGAACTCTGGCCTTTGGGATCCTGACATGCACTGGAGTTGAAATTTGCATGAAATCCTAGTCCCAAAAAGCGGTTCTCCAAAACACTCCATGGAGGCCGCATTGGAGTTCCGACGTTATGATGGAGATAACACACCTTGTAATTACCTTGTCTTAAAGATCTACAACAAGGGTAGACACATCACTCGTGAACTTTGTCCTTACATACACTAGTAGCAACAATAGCAAGAACAGTAGTACAATCAAAAGCACCACTGGCATGTTCCGTGCCATGATAAGGTCCTGAGATATGAAAAAGGAGTAGGTTATAGTTATCTTGTTTGGGATAGAACAAGGTGGGCAGCTCCATCACAATACTCTAGTAGACTATGGGTTTCCTTAGGAGCGGTAGCACCAAGGCCAGGCTTTTTTCACGCATTCAACGCCCTTGTGCACACGGTGAATTTGGAAACCCTAGCGAGGATGAATAAGGATTCTGAAAAAGGAGCAGACAGACACACTCGCAATTACCAACGTGGTCTTGAAGAGGGTTTTCAAAACCCATCAGATCCACAACTGGGCTTCTTTCTGGGGTCAAAGTGAATCATGGAAAGAACGAGGAGACAACGTTCATGTTTTGGTATGATAACATAAAAACATTTTGATTGGTCTTGTTGCCCTCCTTGAACTATGATTCTCACTCTCATGTCACGAAGGAAACTCTGGGGAATTGCACATTTCTAATTGTCACCACAAAAGAAGATTGGTTGTCTGCATTGGAGACTACATTCAAGGACAAAAAGAGAAATCCCTTAACTTTAATATGGCAGTCCCCACCATTGTAATCACGAGCATGGTGGCCTTGAGAGGATGGAAGCTCTAGCCCTCGTTTACAAAAGGAAAGAGTACAGAGGAGTACATTGGAGGAATGGTTGAGCTTCAAAGTACATATGCATATCACATTCATCATGTGGAAGGGAAACTACCGTAGAGTCCATTCATGTGAAATTTGGAACCACACATGACCATGTACTTTTACAAAACACTAGCAGGTGCTCCAGCATGTATCCTAGCTGACATGGGGGTGGATAAATCCTTTGTGAGTCACACATTTGTGCGCACGATGGAATTGAGGTACACACCCTGTGCGGGGACAGTGGCTCTCGGGGATGACAGAGTCGTGCCAATTCTTGGCAAATGCAGTGCATGACTATTATTGTACAGTTCACAACCATTTTCTTCCTAGCAATACTAGACCCCTTGGATGTTGTGCCAGGAGCTCCATGGCTTGTGAGTTACAAAACACTGATATGCTTCAATCTGAATACAGTGTACACCAGCAGTGGATTATGGAGTATCACCTTGTCCCCAATTCCACATGTACAATAACCGGATGTAATCACTCAGGCTAGCCTTAAAACACTCCAAGTGAAGAGGCGGCTGCAACAAGGATGCCAGTGTTTTCTTGTGAACCTAGAAACAAACGACGGTGATCAAGAAAGTGACATACCGTCTGGGTTGCTGACATCCTCTCTACGTTCTTTGACAGGTTAGAAAAATGGTTGGAGCCCTTCCCACTGACCCACAAAATCATAATGGTGGCCAATCGGTTGACCCTTCAACCAACAATGTGGATCCCTGATACCTTACATGTGATCTTGTTTGCACACTCTCCGGCACAGGAGTCTGTTCATCCACACCCTCCCACTGTTCTTGCTCCATATGGTTTGTGCGAGGTGCACCTTGTCCTCCAACGCACTGAACATAACCTGCATAAATGGGTGGTTAAGGAGTACCTTGTCCACTGGACCAATTGCAGACCTGGTCACAAGACTTGGGAGTCAGCGTTGCAAGTGCCATCTGCAGCAATCATCAAAACCCAAGAGGAACTGGCTGTCTATCAATCTCAACGTGCCCTCGGGGGTACCACCCTGGCATGGGCTTCCTTGAGAGGATAATAGTACACGACCTTGGGCTCACCATTCCCTTGCTTCGCATAAATCGTCACATGGACGCCTGAATACCTATCTTGTGATGCTTATGGTCAAGATGGAGGAAGCATGACCGTCGTGTTTCTTTCTTTTTTCAATGAAAATCCAACAAAGTACAAAGTTTATTGGGTCCAATCATGATTTCATCCTCTGAATAGGCTGGTGCTGTCACTGATATGATGAGTGGTTGTGTATAACCTACTAGAATGGAAAAAACTAGCACCAAACAGAGGACGTTTGGTACCCAAGTGGGAAGAAACACATGACAAGAAGCTTCTAATCCAAACATTGAAAGTTAAGGTCAAGGTATATTTTCACAACCATGTGGTATTTGTAGCGGGCTGGCAGACTTGATCCACGACCAAAGCTAGGTAGTTGCACTAAACTTGACAACAATGCATGAAATAATAGTGAGGTCCTCTGATGATGGACATAGTGAAAAACACGTAGTGTAAATTTTGTACATGGAGTTTTCACCTTCCTTTCTAATCACAACACATAAACAATGAGTGTTCATCGAGGCATGTATCATGCATCTAACTTTTCATTCAGTTTCTCAAAGTGTGCTAGGGTGGTGCACACAAGGTGATTCAACTTGCCAGTGGAGTCAATCAACCTTACACTAGTTTTACTTTCTACTAAGGGATAGACCATCTACGGTCGATAATGTAAGAGTGGTCGCATGAGCTGATGATCTAGCTTTGCCGGTATCCTACAGCCGCTGTATAACATCTAGGCCAGACCACCAACAGAAGCAAGGCCTTGATGTCAATTCATGTACTGTCAAGAATTCAACCGGTCAGTATGAAACCATCAATGCGGTATGCGATACCCGTAGAATGGATCGTCATAGGTCCAGGCCATTGGCCAAACTTCTCTCGTCTGAACGGCATAAAATTCATCATTCAACGCATGGTCTGCCTTGAATGTAGGGAGAGAAACATCCATGCATGGGTTTTGTGGACTGAAGAATGTTAGGGATGTGGATACATTGTTTTTCAACCAATAAAAACGAAGATGATGAACATGCAAAACCTATGGAGCATAGTAGAAATAATGAAAATGTGACAGTTTATAAATCTGACTTGTACAGTTATCTTGCTTTGTTGACATGTGTAGGATTTGTAGCTCAAGTATACTATCATTTCGGTCAAAACAGAGGTCCACTTAGATGATGTAGTCATGGAGAAAAGGACAACTTATGAATCTAAGACACATTAATATTTCATGAGAAATGATAAGTTTTATTGATGAAGAGCATCCTAACTTGAAAAGAATGAGGTGTGCTTTGTTATGCCGTAATGCTTGCATTCCCTATCCGTGACATCACCTACCATTGTTTCTTCGACATCACCTACGTCAACCCTAGGATCATTGCCACTTGAGGCACCTACACAATATCTTGATCCCATGTTGGTTCCGTCAGCAGCAGACCAGATAGCTCCTATATCCCCATGTGCTCCATCCCCCGTCAATTGCGTCCCAGCTTGCTGCCTTCATCCCCTGCAGTCGTGCTCTTTTCATACTCATCCCATTACCTTGGCCCGGTCAAGCCTGATGTTGNTCACCTCTTTGGATCCCCTGGGTTTCCAGGATGTGAATGCACTCCTCCGCTTTACATACAAGAGAAGGATCTCATTTGTGCCTGAGTCCTCTTGAAGATGGCGGTTGAGTGTGGCCAAAAGCAACAAGTATTGCACGTCCAAAGGGCAGGATATGTTTGCACCATTTGGAGGTACTCACAGATTTGTCAACATTTTTTTCCCGATGCTTCTATTCCCATGATGCCAACAGGTCAGAGGCTTCTTAAGAGGGTGGACCCTGTCCAGTTAGGAGAGCCCGTTGATGGTAGGGCATATCTCCAGTTCATCGGGTCTTCCGTTTGCCTTGGAACCGCCTCGTATATTGACACTGTGTTTGTGGTAAACGTATTGTCCCAGATTTCTCAATGCCCACGTTGGCTCCATCTTGAGACAGCAGAGCATGATATCTAATGTGCTGTGTCCATTTACCTCTTGGGTTTGTGGAATTGTGTGTAGCCCTCTCTTATGGTTGAAAGGTGCACGTGTGTCAGTTGGGTTCACGATCATGACACACAGCCACTTGAGGTACACTTTTCTCATTAGCGGAACTATGGTCTCTTGAAAGAGGAGGAAGCAAGGTTGTGTCGTGCGTAGGTTGACTGAGGTCATGTGCATTGCCTTGAATATGGGTGCCTGCATGAGCATTTGGTTGTATCGCCTCATGCAACAGGTGTGCAGGCCTATCCATTGCATCACACTATCCTCCAACACTAAGAAAACACACAACAATGCTCAGAAAATGTCCATCAAGCATCTGTTTGTACGTTACTACTTTGAATGTGGCCATACGTACTTTACCGGGTCGACATAGGCAAAAAGCATGCTGGGTTACTTAAGAAAATGCTCTACAGTGGGAATTTCAAGTGGTGATGTGCTATTGATATTCACCCTCTCCACGTTGACCCTGGTTTATGTGCACCCCACCGTTGTCTGTTTCCTACATGGCCTCCATCCTTTGTGTCGTTTTGGCTCTTTGTCCCCTTGACATTATTCCACTTGCATGTTTATGGTGTTTGGTGTACGTGGGCCATGAAGGTTTGCTGTCATGTATCTATACTTTCGGCCACTTGTTTTCAGGCTCGCCATGGATGTTTACAACTTCCTTGACATTCCCACCTTCATTGTACACATCTCCGCGTTCCTGCAGGAGTTTCATTGGTGGCCAGCTCTAATGAGCTGTTTTCTTCTTAGTGCTAGATTATCTTGTTTGTATCATTGCCGTATACAGATTATACCTTTGCATCAATTGCATGTTCTGGCACCTTGTTTCGACAACCAAGTACCTCAGACTACCAGGCTAACCTGCCCATGTATTGTTTCAAGATTATGAGGTTGTTTTTACAAAACTGGGTAGTTTTTTCCTCTTATGTGCACTTGCTTGAATTGGAGGAGAGGGGATTGCATATTCCCCTGGAGTCAAACATTCTTTAACACTCCCCAGCATTTTCAAACAGACTTGCCTTCTCTTGACCTTGCCCACCATCACCAATCACATTGTCTCTCCAATAGCTCATCCATTCACATCTAAACTTGCCAAGATAACCCATCCATTTCCTGTATTGTTATGCACACCAATCTAAAGTTTTGTGGCCTTTAAATGCGTGTCAGCTACTCGCTTCATGGTTGCTTGTGATTGTACAAGCATCTGACATGTCTTGTCCAAAATTATGTAAATAATTTGCCGCTCGATGTCCGCTGAAATTATGTTTCTTGAAGTTCGTAGATCTGCCAGGGTAGTGGGGACTTCACCATGCTTGACCTTCTGATGGACTATGCCTGTTGCTACACATGTTGTGGTTTGTATGCAAGCTCAAAACTTGATAGCTAGACACCCGAACAAAGCTATGTGGCTCGCACAAAGTTCAGAGTAGTTATTCTTGTGTTTGATTTGTCCACTTGGTGTGACAGTCTGCCCAAGGATAGAAGGCTGTTGGCACTAGCTACATATGACTACCATACCGAGCCATCAGGTCATACCATTCTTGGATGGTGAACCTTCCATTTCTGACATAGGTGATGGGGGAGGGAATACAATTGTGTTAGGTGACTTTGTTGAGGGATATCCATTTTGTTCCCTTGGTGGTGACAATGGTCATCGTTGGGATTAAGTGTGACATATTGGAGGACCAACCAACCACCACTATGACCACGTAAAATCCCTCTAGTGTGATTGACAACCCATCACAAAGCCCATGGATTCGTCAGACCATGTATTTCTTGGCTTTAGTAGCGGTTGATCATTACCTTAGAGTTTGTTTCATCCCGGATTTTGGGACTGGCACAACTCGCACGTCTTACATTGGTTACCAATTTCATTTTTCATGTTATCCCACCAGCAGCGTTTCATGAGCTTCTTTGGTGCCTTTTCTCACAAAAGTGTCCACCTAGACCGCTATCGTGGCATTCCCCCAATGGATTTTTTCAGATTTCTTTTGAGATTGGTATGATGTACTGGTGAGTGAGTTATCATTGCCAGGATTTAGCCTCAAAATGTAGATTGGTTCTGTTTTACCAGTTAGACTGTTCCTTGCCCCTCGCAAACAGTCATTCAAGGTATGGGTCTTGCTTAATCTGGAGTGCAATGATTTTGTCCATCTAACCTGGTTGCCGACTCGGAGCATCTATTGCATTTCATCTCCAGTTTGGTCCTCAATGTTGAATTCTGGGTTGGACTGCCGGAACTCCATCCATCCATGAAGAAATGTTCTATGGTTCGCAATTGGATGAGTACATATATATCCGAGGTTGTGGTGATTAACATGAAGGCAACATCATCAACAGTCCAACTCACACCGCTAGTCTTGTATGCGCGCACAGTTGCCAATAATCATTCATTGTGCACCACACAAATCAGTCATGAATTGCATGTCTTTTGGGGCGTAAAAACCACCAATAGTTTTCAGCCATGTCTTTTAACCGTTCCATGTACTCAGTTGGGTCTACGGTGATCCGATAGCCACAGATAACGTGACCCATAGACTCGATCAAACAGTGGCTGAAGTTGTAAGCTGGGCGTTCACACACGATATACATCCTTGTAGTGTTGTTAGGATGTTGTTGGAGACGTTGAGAGACAACAACAATGTAATTGTGGAGTCACCAAACACAATCTCAATCATCACCATGGGAGTCACTACAGTGTATTTTATTCCAAATATCGTGAGTGTGAAATCAAAGCACCCATGATGATTATGAGCAGGTTAGGCTACTGTAGCAGTAGCCTGACCTGCTGCAGCCTGCACAAGCAGAGCCACCATTACGTCGCGGCTACGCATTGGGTGTGCATAGTTTGAGCTGTCTTCCGCTGCTGTTCATGGAGCTGAATCCTGGCTGCCACCCGCCTCCTTGTTCCCATTAACCTCTTCCTCCTCCTCCTCCTCCTCCTCCTCCTCCTCCCCCTCCCCCTCCTCCTCGTCTTCCTCCACGTCCACCCCTTCCTCACCCTCCTCATCCTCCGGAATGTTGGTGAGGTCAGTGGGCTTGCCATCATCTTCATTGTCCAATTCGCCCTATGCTTGTTGTGGTGCTCATAATGCTTGTGCAGTCGGAAATCACAGTGCACCAGCAGTTGGAGCGTGCTCACGGTCAGCTGATTACGGTGTGCTGTATGGATGAGCTCGTGCGCACTGAGCACTCTCACACTCGGACAAAGAGCATGGCTGAGTCAACAGCCACATGGTCAGCTTGCGCAACTCAGGCATGGCACCAAGGTCCAGCTTGTGCCACTCGTGAGCAGGTAGCAGACCAGTGCTCGCCTTCAACACTGCTACTTTGGCACGAGTGTTTGTCCTGGGAGCCTTCAACGGATCCACCTCCATAGCGGTCTGACCGCTATGGAAGGCACGATTCTGTCTTTGGATGGCGTCATGGTCTGCTTTGGGGACAAGTGCATCCACGACAGCCGACCAAGCAGTCACGGTCTTTGCATCTCCACTGAGATTGCTCCCGAAGTGCGAGGGGTGCACACAATGGACCACTCCATAAAGAGGGCATGCCATGTCATATATCCACCCAACAGAGAGGCAGCCCATGGCGTACTGCACATGGGCGTGATCGACACGTGCGGGCTTGTTGTTGCCTCTGGGCTCTGCGAGACTGCGCAGCTTCTCCATGCAATCAAGCAGTCCCTCATAGATTTCAGCAACGCCCTTCCCAGGGTNGTAGCAGACCAGTGCTCGCCTTCAACACTGCTGCTTTGGCACGAGTGTTTGTCCTGGGAGCCTTCAACGGATCCACCTCCATAGCGGTCTGACCGCTATGGAAGGCACGATTCTGTCTTTGGATGGCGTCATGGTCTGCTTTGGGGACAAGTGCATCCACGACAGCCGACCAAGCAGTCACGGTCTTTGCATCTCCACTGAGATTGCTCCCGAAGTGCGAGGGGTGCACACAATGGACCACTCCATAAAGAGGGCATGCCATGTCATATATCCACCCAACAGAGAGGCAGCCCATGGCGTACTGCACATGGGCGTGATCGACACGTGCGGGCTTGTTGTTGCCTCTGGGCTCTGCGAGACTGCGCAGCTTCTCCATGCAATCAAGCAGTCCCTCATAGACTTCAGCAACGCCCTTCCCAGGGTGGTCTGCAATGCAGAGAACATGGACAAGAGGAGCAAGCATGTCATGCATTTCCCTCAGCTGTACCCAAAGTACACACCTGTACACCAAGGACCGCACCACCTTCTTACGGGCCTGGAACCCTACCTCACGATGCTCACTCATGCTCTTCCATTCACTGTTGTTCACCATCTTGAGCAGGAATGGGCGCATGTTCAGCAAGCGTTGAACAACGATGTGCGCCATCGCAAAGTGCTTTTCACACTTGGGCAGCAACACCCGTCTGCCACTCTCCTACTTTAGCCATGCCAGTGGCATGTCATTACTGCGTAGTAAGGTCACTGCCTTCTCGGCCCTTGATAGAAATGCTGCACCCCAAATCATCTTGCCAATTTCCTTCATCACGAGGTCGATGTTGTGGGTGTAGCAGCCCTGAATCAAGGCTCAGGAGTACTGCTATTTGAGGTCATCAAAGGCCCTCATATTCACGTTTGTGTTGTCGTGGATCACCCCAACGATGTTCCCCTCGCCCACCTCCACAATGGCAGCTTAAATCATCGTAGCCATGTGGTTTGCATTTCGCACAATTCCACTGGTATCACGTGAGAACACGTGGCATAACCCCTTAATCCTCACCGCCATCTCATTATAGTTTGGCTACGACTGCTTGACAGCCCACTTGTCCACTACTACAGAACACCCATGAGTCTGCCATTGCTACTTTAGTAGCTTGTCGTGAGCCTCCAATTCCTTGTCGAGCCATGGCAGTAGGACCTCCACCACCTTGTCCCTATGGGGTAGGCAGAATGCTAGTGTCATGTGCTTGGCATTGCCGACGACCTCCATCATCACGCTATCCTTGGAGAAGGAGATTGGAAGTGCGCCAACTGCCATACGCTTCACAATGGAAACCTGGCATTTTTCGTTGTTGGCCTGCGCGGTGAACCTGTCCATGTTGCCTTGTCTCATGCCTGCCATGTGGTTAACTTCCACAAGAGGCATGCTTTTGAGAGTGCCCGTGGCGGTCTCAGATGCGATGCGGGTGGGTGCAGCCTGTTGAGCAGCAACAAAATCCTCATTGGAGTCAACTGCTGCAATGTCACCCTCTCCCGCTCTGTAGCTCTTTCTCTTTGTTCCCACAATCGGGTCCACAAGACTGGCTTGTCCTGCGTAACCAATGATTTGCCCTTGCCGTTGTACAACCAGGCGTTGTAGGGGCACCATTGCCTTGTTGTACTGGAACCCGGTCCAAGCCAAGAGCGTCATGTGCCAATGGCGGGGGGTTCGGGCACTTAGCAACGTTGGCGTTTGATTCGCCAAAGTGTCCCCTTGTGCAATCACAAGTCCCTGGATGTTTGGAGCCGATAGAGCCACAGTCAAAGCCTACTTTCTCTGTTGTAATTGGGCCATTTGTTCAAGTTGCGGGAGAGTGCAAGGGTTGGAAAGTTGCCCCCGCAAACTGGCCCCTTCGGAGGGTTGAAGATTGGGACCTCACATGTAGCTGCCTGCACTAGTGAGCTAGAAAGTGCAGCAGAGGTACTACCCGTGCAAGCTATTGCATCGGGGTTGAGGGATAAGTGGCCCACAAAGTGGATCACTGACGTTCATGGCTGAAGCACTGCAACTATCAGCTAATAGCTTGGTGGCTTTTGCCTCGACCGTGGCCGTCGCTTCGCCAACCCTGCTAGGTTGAACCATCAACCACCAGGTTGATCGAGTTGCTATTGGCATACTAGTCAGTGATTTGCACCAGCAGTTGATGGGAATCAATGGCTGTTTTAGACTTTGGTTCAAACCAGCCGTCGATGTGAATGAATGGCTGGTTTGAACTGGCGGGGTTTTGAAACCGACAGTGGTTCGATCAAAGCAGCGGTGGTTCGAACCTGCGATGGTTTGAAGTGGCGGTGGTTTGAACCGGTGGTGGTTTGAACGAACTGATGGTGGTGCAATCGGTAGTTTGAACAAGCCTATTCTACCAGCCACCGACAAGGTCGGATGGCACATTTCAGCCACCATAGCAGGCTTTGTATGAGGATTTGGCCAATTACGTGTTTGGTGCAGAGGCACTATCCAGGTGTGTGATTCCTTGTGAAATGTTAAACTAAGCTATCTGCTAAGTGTGTGCCAAACTTGAGCAAAATGATCTGGAAAAGGTTCAAAACATTACCTAAAAAATCTTACAATAAACACAAAGGAACCAAATCTCCCCCCTATGTCATCCACACGTCGTGTGTGTACACCGTGGCCCAAGGATGACGAACATCAAGAGTGCGGTGCCATTGGAACATCTTCAATCAGTAACTTGGATGGATTGATGGAAAGAGTATTTTTGTTGAAAAGTAATGTACATATCTGCCAATGGACAGCGCACGAATGAAAGTCCCCAACATTTTGATGCTCCTAAAGGGGGATTTCTTTAATGTTTCGGACATGTTTGAAAGTCCATACGGTGCTACAAGTGTCCAAGAAACCATTCATTCATTTCTTGAAAGGAAGGATCTTTCATACCCATGGCTTCAATATGATGTGGGAAAAGTTGAACGTGCTTGTAAGTATAATTAATTCTTCAACACTGGCTGACATGATAGTAAGCCAGAGAAGCAGGTCCTTTACTTCCATGCACCATTTCATGAACAACATGGACTGCCACATCGATAAGCATCGGCACATTGATGGCCGTCAACAATGCCGTAGTGGTATATTGTCATTGGTTGTTCAACAGTCAGCCAAGCGGTGGTGCACTTGTTATGGCGTGATTTAAAAAGTGACCTGGTGAAACAACGACATCGATGCTACATCGATGTAAATTGATGTACCGATGTCACTGTATTGTCCATACAATGCACCCCGATGGTAAAAATGTAGATAATAGTATGGGGAGATTCACACACACTAAAAAGTCACAATCATACCCAATTCACTTCTATTTAGAGAATGTAAGTAAGAACGGCTACACATTACTTGTGATAGGATTAAACAAACACATTATTGTACTGGTGTACTTTGATAGCCATGACCATTGTGTTGCTGGTACATCCACCAGCAAATGTTAATGATACCCTACTGATCATTAATTTTGATTACTTACTCAAAGCTAATTTTGGTTTCCTTGATTTTGACACGAGTTTAATTGTGGTGGTAGTACCTAACAATTCGACAAAGCATGATCCGTGGTACGTTAAACTCGACGACGGCCCTTGCTTGACTTCTTGGTGGCACATTAACTTCGACGAACTGTTGTTGTCTCTTGAGCGCCATCAAATTCTGCGTGCCAACTCAAGACGAGCATGTTAAAGTTTCTCGGTCGACTCAAAATTTCAAAAATAAATGCTTCAATGAGACGTTCGAACCACCCTGGGGAGCACGTTCAACATCAATGGACCCTAAGTCTTTGACTCTACGACACTTCCACTTTTCAGTTCACTCACAATCCTCCATCGACGCTGCACCTACCCACCATTATGGACCACTATCGAGAGAAGGTCACCCCCAAAGAGCGCACGAGGTGCTTGGCGTCCGCAGCTTGCATTGGCCCACCCCTCCCCGCGTGGCCCCTCCCCGTCGTCCAGTGGGCCACTCACGGAAGGTTGTCAAACTCGTCGTTGACGACACGGAGGACGCAACTCCCTTACGGGAGTACTTATTGTACAGCGAGGTGCCTGTGCATGCCACGCCATTGTGTTTGCCTTCAAATGTCGCCATCGTCTGGTGCGAGCCGTTTGTATCGCAGTCATGTCTACGTCCTGCTGCCCCACGTGTTTGGAACTACTCTCCAGTTTCTGGTCCTTCTCACGCACGCACAGAGGCGAAGCCAATTCTGCATGCCGAGGGTCCCTCTACGCTCCTCGACAATGAGTGGACTCCACCAACTTCTCCCGCGTGTCGTCAACCGACAGCCACCGCGAAAGGGAAGGCGCTGGCCGACGACCCCGTCCGTGACCGCCGTTGCGAAGCCACTCGCAGCCCTCCCCGGACAAGGATCCGTTCGGGATCACTGGTCATCAACGAGCCCGTGAACAACAACAGCAACAGCGATAGCGGCAACGACAGCGACAGCGATGCCGAACCCTCCTCCTCTGCCTCATAGACCAGTGACAATAGCACCAACAACAACTGCCAGGCTTTGCAACTGTTGTCGCAGAAAACAACATCTGTAGCATCGTCATTGGGCTCATCAACGTCCCGCAAGCGTGGGAGGTAGTGCGACTTGTTTGGAAGTGGCCAGTTCCGGACCATCTACAAGGCTTACAAAAGCCATCCAACGGTGTACGCGGCTATCTAGCATCTCTGGCGCACGTTCAGGACCCCCGACGGCTACTACGCCTATGATTGCCTAGTGCCGAGCACTGTCGCACGGTGGCTTGAGGACGGCACGAAAGTGGTGACAAAAGCTTATGAAGGGGGCTGTTATCAACTCCATCGCAGCAATACCTGGAGCTCCAGTTTCGAGAAAAAAGAGAAAGCATGGTTACAGTGGGAAGCAGGCCTGGCTATCGACCCAGCCCGCCATCATGCATGAGATAAACAAGACGTGGACGGCGTCTGGAAAGGACGGCCATGCACTAAACTCGAAGGTCAACCGTCGCCAGATCCGGGGGATAATCGCGCGGCATGCCCAAGACGAGCTGGAGAAGATGGGGCTACGTGCGTTTGGGCGTGCGTGGGACCGTCGCTTTATCCACCATGAGCTGAGGTGGAGTTGGTGTTCAACAACCACGGTGGCGCAGAAGGTTCCGGTGGAGTGGGAGGACCGTGTCCTTACATTCCACCGCCATGCAGCGTGCATGATCAATCTCTACAAAATCCCCCCTTCCTAGTCATCAACACTGATCATACGTCTATTCAGCTTTTGCCTGTCGCTAGACACACGTACGCGCCTTGTGGCAGTGATAAAGGGGAAGTCCTCGGCCTAGAGAAAAAACGGTGCATCACCGTCATCGTCACGAGATCCATGAACGGCGAGCTGCTCCCCGTGCAACTCGTATTTTGATGAAAGACAAGAAGAAGCATCCCGACGGGCGAGAACGCCACCGGACTGGTGGAGTCCGGCTGGCACCTGACCTACACTCCCACGCACTTGGCCAACA
>SZWC01016217.1:27244-44933 GCA_023375785.1 Penium margaritaceum
TGTGTGTGTGTGTGTGTGTGTGTGTGTGTGTGTGTGTTTGCACACACATACCTACATAGACATAATTACATACACAACTGCGTAAACATTGCTTCCATCTTAACAATGCACCATCCATGCACCTTTTCTACAACATGCCAACCAGCGTACACTACCAAACATGTGTGCAAACAAAAAAAAAAACCCTTTCTTTGACAAAGGCAATGTACGTACCAGGAATTTCAGAAATGGAACCAAGTCTTCCAACCATTCTTATTTCACAAATTAGATTTTTGCCAAAAATCCTTTGCGTTACATGCACTGTGCTTACAGTGAAAAATATTGCAAAGAACAGGGAGAAACAACAACACACCATCTCACCAGCATACATTGAAACAACGAGTGCCCTTCTAGTGTACGAAAGGAAATGTTGCCATATACCATACATAAACACAACAGTACCTAGGAACTGGTGACCTTTATCTCTTCTTCCCATGGCTTTCTATTGGAGCTATTGTTAATCACCCAAAATTCTTGCACTTTAATGTTATTTGTATGAAAAAGTGTATTCCTATATGCAAACATTTTTCAAAAATCATGAACATCAATGTGTGTCACTACAGCCCATATATGCATTCCCTGCATATCGTGTTACTAATGATAGACTACATGCACCATGTGCTAGTTTTCTTTAGAAGTCCATCTTTACTAATGTGTTTACTTCCCAATACACTTATTGATCCACACTTTCAGGGGTGAGGTGATTGGTCATACACGTTCTTCTGACAGTGTAAAATTCCTGGACATCTTCCAATGGATATGTACAAAGTTGAGCTAAATGATACAGCAGCAACATGCACACACAGCCGTCCACAAACCAGCTCAACAACGCAAAGAAGAAAGCCACTGCACCACTGAATGTGTCAACACAAAGAAACACTCCTTCCTAAAGTACTTGGACAATCTTCACATTCAACCGTCTTTCCTACATCTTACCACAAATAATGAAGAAGGTTTTTTTCAACTTCCAACACACTGAAAGGCATTGAACAATTTATGAACATGAACGTCACAACCACTGAGAAATCTCCATGACGTTTCTCCTCAATACATGGTTTAATGTCCTTTTTGAAATTGGTCAAAAGAGTTTCAAAGAGAAATTCTAACTTATGCCACGCTAAAAAACTGTTTGGAAATAAAAGCAAACAAGAGAACTTGTCACACCTCTCCCCCAGGGAAGGAAATCTCTATTCAGAGGAATATGTATCCCATAGTATATCTGACTCAAAATGAACCCTTGTTAACATGGCCCCTCCCCCCCAATTTACATGTGTCTTTGGAATGTGTATGGTGTAGTGCATTGTGTACACCCCCCACTGCTTATTGTGTATTGGGAGAATGTCTTGTGTAGTGCATTGGAATTTGTGTACATCTCAAACACACAACCCCAAAAAAGGATACATCTGCCCTTTGGATGAATTCATCATACAGTGTGATAGACTATGAGAAAGACCAACACACACATGTGCCCCCCACCTCCCCTTCACTTGCTCAAGCAAAAGAGTGTCCTCAAATGATACTCTTCAACACAATAAAAAAAATGATGCAAGGCCAGCTACATAACCGGGTACAACGCAACTATAAGGTCATCTGTGATTTTGTGGAAGCAGGTTCCTTGAAGGACGTAAACACAAGTCCAAGACAAAGTGAAAAATGCAAACTAAGTCCCATGCACCGCATACGTCTTTTTTGAATTTCTCCTTCATACTTTGTAAGTATACTGGATTTGGAGCATACAACACCTCAGAAAATCAAAGCACATTTTTGCTCCTATCATTAATGTCTTCAGAGTGCAAGCGGCAACACGTCCTCAATAGACAACTGGAAAGCCACTGGTTTCAACATAAATGAATCCCACAATGGTAACCATACAGAAGCCATCACAACATAGTTCCCGGTGCCTAAACTAGACTTTCAAACATATAGTAACATGATTCATGCATGTGACAAATTTCTACACTATGTTGATCAAGTGTACAATGTAGCTTGTCTCCAAAAGCAATTGCCAAAGAATCCAAAAGGCTCAAAAAACTCCTTTAGCAATGTAGAGGACCTGTGCTCCCAAGGAATCCATCCCTTGATTACATACATTCAAGAAGTCAAGGTGCTCCTGAAAACCGGAACAATTGTCGCAAAGTAGGATCTCATTGAACTTGGAATCATCAAAAGTCAAAATCACGATGCTCTAACACCATGTTGCACCCACCGTTTTCATAATGCAACAAAACAATGGCCCCAGCTGCATTGGCATACCAGACACGGATTTGAGTGTGTGGCAACGTGTCTGATATTGGAAAGAAGGTTTTGGAAATTGCCTTGGAGTATCAAGTGCCACTTCGTGGACATTGCCAAGAGATACTACCTTACACCCATGCTTTGCACCCTTCGCAGAATTCATCCTTTTTCTGGGTTAAAGAGCAACACCACTTTGTGGCCCCGCATGTGAAGACGTCATTGCTCCAATAGTTTCACTTGCAAAAAAGGAGAGAAAACTAAATGCTCATCCAATTCAGAGAACACAGCTACAAAGTTAGCATTTGACGAAAATATTGTCCCATTTTTATAGACCCTACCAGCATTACTTTCGAGCCAGGCAATTGACGCTTCTACTCCAGCATTCTCACTTTAGTATCATTCCATTCTGCATAGTACATGAAAAAACCGTTGCATGTCATTCATCATACCAAAGTTTGGGAAATGAGATCCACGTAAACATAACAAAGTTGTCTGCACTAAAAAATCGATTAAAAGGATGAGCCTGATATTCAGACATTCAGCTTGGGTGAGATAGTAAAAACGCTCAACCAATGGTTGGCATGGATTATCATGCCACTCCCACATGAATTCCTATTTCATGGGGAACATAAAAATTGATTGAACCAGTCCCATGAACACCCAAACCATCACAAGTATAACTCATTCCGGCTTGTCTATTTTGCAAAACGTATGTCACACTGATATCCGTTGACGAGGGTAAAATGTGGACTACACTTATCATCTGTAACTCAGTCGCACGGACGCACTTTGTGAGCACATGAAAATCCTTCCGTACTCTTATACAACAAGGAGAAAAACACTTAACAATAAAAAAAGTGCATGGAAGACTCTTGTTCAAGTCACATGAACATTGAAATCTTCACCATTACACAAACTCCTGAGCAAAACGGTAGATATCTATGCATATGTAGTATGAAAACCGGGAACCTAAAATCAAGAGGATTCTCGTAGAAAAGACCCCACTCTATCATCTTCTTCATACAATCCATTCCCTCTGCTGGCCAGTGACATGAGGCTTGAACCTTGCTCAATAAGAGGAGTACAAAGAACTAGAGTCCATGTTACCAACAATGTATTTAAAAATGTTTTGCACAACATCCACAGAAGCCACTACTCATAGGATCACCAATACGAAAGAATTACAATCGGAAGAACTTGAGGGCTTGGAGAAATGAAATCTAACAAGCACCAAAAGGTCCTCTGATTGCATGGAGTAGCCCAATGTCATATCTCGGTTAACTCAAGCTTAGTCTCTAGATAGACCAAAACGTCCAAGATGTGAAGGATGAAAATCAGTTCAGCTAAGATACCATCCATTTTGCTGAGTTATTCTATGAAGTAATACATCACAAACAATTCAGGATAATAAACCTCTCTTGGAAAACAATGGCATAGGTGGGCGTACAAAACCCACCATTTTGTGGAAACAAAAAGAACAAAATCAACCATTACGTGGAACACCTATGTTGTTCATCCTGTAGTCCAAGTAGTGGCGAGAAAGCCACACTTAGTGGTCCTTCTGAAGTTTTGCTTTTGGTGCGGCTGGTGACTAACATTCCTTGGAATGAGCTTGCCGTCAACCAAAGTGTAATGCAATATAAGAATGTACAACAAAAGCAACAACCATCAAATCAATGTCATGACATGAATGAGAAGCATCATGCCACTTACACTTAAGCCGTGCACTCCCACAATGGAACACAAATAGCTACCCATCCACTCAAACATTCGGCACCTTTTGCAATGAGGAACATCTAGACTCGCACAGACCATATCAACTCGACTGAGTAAATCCTCCTTTTTCTTCATTTCCTCATTGTCCAAGTCCAAATGAGACTGAAAAAAGAGTCCTCAATCACTTCAAAAAATTGAGCCAAGGATCACATTAAAGGTTGATGTTAGAAATCTCTTGCTCATGGGTTTTTCTTTCAATACCAACAACAAAATACAAAGCATTATGTATGAAAAAATCCTATGACAAATGAAAAGTTAACACAGAAGACCAGTCTTACCTTTGCACTAAAAAATTGGTAATAGGATTATGAGCAACAACCTGTTGAAAAGACTGTCTTCATTTTTGAACAAATGACACTTCAATAAATTCATAGGTTGCATGGTGCTAGAAAAAAACCACATGGTCTCTCTCCAGACTTGTTCTTATCTTGCTAAAAATGTCTCTCTACACCAATCTGACCCAACGGCCTGCTGAAAGAGCTCTGCACAGTCGGTAGCACATCCTTCTGAAACGATCCAAGAACCAGATTAATTATTTTAGCTTATCATCCACGTCAATTTCTTTAGCACATTAGCATCAACACAAAAATGAAACTAAGACTTCAAGTAAACATACAGATGAAAAACTATTGTGCGTTAAATTAATGAAGACAACTGTACATCTTGTTGTGCAAATGAGGACATACTTGTTTGAATGAACATCAATCTCATGCATTTTTGTATAGATCATTGCAAAACAACAAAATAGAACAAGTGCTAGTTGAGAGTAAAGTTCAAAACAGTGTTATAAAAACCATACATAAGCAACAACATAAGGATAGTTGAATAAACTGACTTATTGAGTGGAGTGACGTTTACTTGTTGAAGACAATTCATTGGTGGAATGTTTTAACATTTTTATGATTATCTTAATGAAATATTCACCACTGTTTGAGATTACCTGATTGAAGAGACAGGGTGTTGATGAATGGTTAATCATTTTCAATGCATACACCAGTTGATGTGTGTACTAATGCATGAATGCATAAGTAAACATTATTTTTCTCTCAAGTTATGGTGTGGAAAAGAACCCATGCTTTCAAATTCACTATTATGAAACATCTCGAGTGGAAAAATGAAATTCAAGTGTTGATTTTAAGGTTGAATGAGGAAATATCTTGAAACAATATTCTAGGTTTGTTAACATTTACAATTATGGAATATGTGGTGTCCTAGGAGGAAACATGCAAAACTGCACCTATTTGTGAGCAATTCACCTAAAGGGTTGCAAGACTCAAGTTCATTTGGTTTCTAACAACCGCATGGCAGCATCACCATGATACTGAGTGCCCCCTTTCCCCCAAATGTATATAGGGAGGGAATTTGGATTGTATCAAGTGGACAAGAATATTTTGAATATGTATTTCCTTGATGTTTCTCACAATTATGTACGTTCTTGTGTTCTTCATTTTCGTCCTCCATAAAATTTCCATTTGAATCACCCACTATAATGCTTGCTTGGGTGGGAGGTTCCACTTCTCATCAAATGGAACCCATTGCTGTGTCCTTCCACTATACCGTGTTGACATCATGTATGTTTTTGGGGTGAATCACCATAAATGGTATGAAAGGAACATGCATCATGAAAGAAGAGGATGTATGATTCAAAACCATGAAAACGAATGATGTAGTTATAGAAAAACTTGTAGCTTTCTAATTCATGCAAAAAATATACTTCACGAAAGAACAAAACATATGTTGTAGCAATATGCAAAAGCATGTTGTAGTTTTACCCAAATGCTGCAATTTGTTGTTGCATGCAACATGACATGCATAATGTCAAAACACAAAAGATGTTGCAAAATCATATTGCACTTCCAAAAAAACTTACATCTTCTTGCCACATGCAATAAATATGCATCATGATTGAACAATACAGCTACTAAAACATTATGAAAAGCATGTTACACTTCACAAAACATTGGGTAAAACCTAAGGTAAAGGTTCACCCCAAGCGCTTGCACCGAATGAGCTTTTCTACAATTTAACCTCGTGCATGAAAATATTAAGTAAAAGAGTAGGTTCTTAATTTTTATAACTAAAATAACAAACCGCATTTTTACAGACCAAAAAAACTGTAAAGCCAAAAAAAGGGTCTTCATCTATGAGCACTGAGAACAAACACATCATGTCTCTTCATTCCTCCACTTCAAAAAATTGTGTTGGTGAGAGATGAGTTTGCCACATGCGTAGCCTCATACTCTACCTCCGCCTTCTTGTGGTACGGGTGCATCAAACCTGTCACATGCACATGGACGCAGGTTGGAGTCAGAATCCCATGATCTTGTGCGTGATTGGATAGTGTGGCAACCAAAACCAAGGATCTAATTCAGTCGCAATAAGATTTAGGTCAATTCACATGTGGCCATACTCCTTCAATTTCTTGGAGGCATATTTGAAAATTCCCTTAATGCAAACAATAATGAGCTCTTTAATTTGAGCTTCCCTACCTTGCCATGGTGCTTGCTCTTCCGCTCTATTGTTGTCAGTCTGATCACGCACTTTGCCGGCGTGTCCAGAAAACTAGTATAGAAGGGTATGACAAGAGACAGAGTAGGATGTTTGCTCCTGGTGATGGTTTATGGGCATGGCTTGAAGATTTTGAGAATTAAATCAACCAATGCCACAAGATTCCAATCCTCAAACTTTGGGAGGATCATTGCACCATCCCTTGTATACACCTTTATCCATGCTTCTAGCACATCTCCCAACCTCAACACCCATGTGCACACATTGAGAGTTGACATTAACCTAGTCCTTGTGACCAGGTGCAACGACTTGTACTACATGTAGCAAAAAACGTGATTGTGTGTTACTCTCACTCAACCTTGGCAACCAACTCATCTCCCGTTGAGGTGGTTCATTAGATCGCCCATGCAGTCTGTGTGGGTGGCATTGGCAAAGGCCACCGGCCATGGGATTTTGAAAATTTCAAACAAAGATTTGTTGGTGCATTTCTATTCAATAGTGAGGCAGGAGAATCCATCACACAGCCTCCATTCTTTGGTCGTGTTGGCCAGTGCCTAAAGCTAAACTTTTGATGTTAGACTCATGCTAATCACTAACGTGGACAAGGAGTAGTCAATGAGTTTATAGTAGCCAATTTAGTGCAAATGTACCACAAAGTTATTCATGTTGAAGATGCTCTCTCATCCATGTGTGGTGAATTAGATGGACAACTCATCACCCTCTGGCTGCTTATGGATTTCCGCCTTCTAACCCCAAGGTGTAAGTGTAATCTCCTAGCTGATGGTCAATCGCTCCGTCAGTTCCTTGGTCATGTTGCAATGGAAAACTGCACCCTAAGTTACTCCAACTCCATCAACAAGGAACCCACATTCTTATCAATGATGTGTTTCCATGTACACTAGAGGAATTTGTGCTTGTTCAATACAACACCAACCCATTTCATGTCCTTTGCAATGATGCACTTGTCTAGATCAAAACCCTTTACATTAGCCTCAAGTGCCCAATGGTTGCATGTAACTTACACCTTTGCCTCCATATGCTACTCCTTATGTTCATTGCGTAGATGCTTACACGTGTTGGAGTTATCCCTTTAACCACTTATTACAAAAAAGGCATATCTCTTTCTTTTCCACGTTGTTGTTGACAATTTTGAAAAATAACCAAACAATGGAGGGATTGTTTTCTTCTTGAAGTTATTTCTTTATCTCCACTTGAAAAAGAAGACTCATGAACTGTTGATGAAGGTGGCCGGTCATCATATGCACCATTGTTCTTGGCTGAATCTGGCTAGCCCAAGATTTCTCTTAGCTGCAAATCTTGACACTTAATACAGCATTGGGCGGTGGAACGCGCACGAGATGCCCCCAAAGGGCCTTGTGCTCATTGTGCTAGGAGGCATCAGGCTCTTAGGCCTGTTGCCCATTGTGCTTTAAGGCAGTGGGCTCATAGTCCATGAAGGTTTTTCACACTATCACGAAGCATCTTTTGGGATGCACATTCTCCTTTGATCATGGACAATAGATGGATCACCATCCACCCATCCTCCTAGATGGACCCCCATCTACTCCACTAAGTGGATTGACTGCTATCCAGACCTTCGCGTGGATGGTGGTCCATCTAGCTTGTGTCATTGACCGTCATTATTTGCTGATTGCAAATCGCGAGACTTATAGCTAGCTGATAGCAAAGCATGAACATGAGGTAAATGGAGAAGGTTTAATTTGAGTTTGATCAAGAATTCTAGTTTGAAATAGATTTGAACACGGGGGTTGAGGGTTGGAAAATGTTGAAGTGCAAGTGTAAAGCTCAACATTCAAAACATATGACATCCAAGCAAGGAAAGGAATACAAGGTTTTCATATATTTATTCTACAAAGGTGGCATTTGGAAGCAGATGCATGCAACATAAGTTGATAGTTATGTTATTTTGACTCACAATTTCCCCTAAAAACATTTATGGTAGGCATGAACAACGTTTTTTGTAGTATCTTGATGATCATACGTGTTTGTTTGTTCATGACATCCTCAAGTATCATTGAATCTTAAAGGAGCACAGTTTACACCTTGGGAAACTTCATCATGATCTATGAGGAGAAACACTATAAAAAATCTAAGTAAGTGATGGCTACTACAGGCCTTCGCACCCTATGTCGGCTAGGGAAATACTGTATCATACCTAAAAGGGGAGGAAGTGCCATGTTCCTAATGTACATGAGTCCCTCAACTCCTTGGCTGAAGGTTCTTGTCATTAAAGTTTTCCCCTATGCATATCGACATGAGAAATTTTACGTCGTTTGAGGAAGGGACTTTTTGCCCGCCTAATCAAACCTTTTGCCTTCTCTTTTTTATGCTTCCCACAAGTGCAATCAGTTCATAAAAAAATTGACAAAAAATATGTAATTTGATCAATGGTTTGATACAACTGCGCTGACTTCCAAAAAGTGTTAGACTTGCAAAAAGACACACATTTACATTCTCATAACCCGACAAAACACTGGCACATTTTCTCAAAGGCAGCATTCAGAATGCGGCCTTGTGTACGGTGCTGAGCAAGAGTACCTTGGAGAAAACATATGTGTTCTCTTCTCTCATTATATCATGTCTGGGCTGAACATTATGAACACATCATTGAAGTAAACATAACACTAAATTCAAATTATCCAAAGATTTGAAATTCTAGATTTGTGTTCCACTTTACACCTTATTGTTGTGAACCATCCAACTTCTACTTTGTGTGAAAGCAAAGACTTCTTGCATTTTTTGGGGACAAACTTGTGAGAGGTACCTAGTTTAAGCCCTATTTGGATGTAGACTCCCTCTCATTAGAATTCGTAGCTGGATGATTTCGTATCTATTCTTAGTTATTCAAAGAGGTCTGTTCCGGGAGCGCCCTCTTATTAGTCATCCTTCTAAGGGCAAGAAAAGATCTTTTTGATGGCAATCAACATCATACATGGAGGCTTCTTGAGGAATACCAAGGAATGGAAGCATACATTATCCTATTGGTTCGTGACACATGAGCAATAGTGGGCAAAACGTTGCTTTACAAAAGGTAATAAAAAATCACAAATGGAGCTTACCCATTATATGCCATTCAGAATATGGGTTTTATCTTTGCCATTCTATTTGTTTTTGTTGCACCGCCTAGTGCTTGGACTAGCAAAAGTTTTGATGCGTTTTGCCCAGTCACGGATGTTGCATGACGCGTGCTTCAATGGCTCTTCCGATCGCTATGTTTTTATGGCACTTCTTGGTCAAACACAATGATCTAGGCTCACTTCACCCACAAGACATCAAGCATGCGGAATGAATACAGCAATATTCATCAAATAACATCTCTGATCACTTGATTCTTGGATAAGTATTTGCAAATGTGTATTGAAATAGCAATAGATCCTTGTACGTCCATGTTTTAATTCTAGGCATAAATAGGACATAAGATTTGATTGTCCAATTTTTTCAAATACTAGGGTTCTAAAAAGAGAGGTATATTTTTGGAACCTCTATGTGTGTTTTGAACCTAGCAAATCGCGTCTAGGTGAGTTGCAAAGCAAGATATTCAGCTTGTTTTGTCCATTTTTGGGACAAAACTATCAAAGGTGCATTTTTCCAACCCACTCTTGACGTGGAGTCACAAATGCTTATCTTAATTGTTCCCTAATACTTTAGGCTCTCATGAAGCAAAACATTCAATAATGAAATTGTCATTTTTTGTGATTCCCATGTGCAACCTATTGATGGGGATGTTGGCAGTTGGCTTTTGAAATGTTTTATCTTCTTGAATTGGATTAGTTCAAAGAAACACACATGAGTTACTAGTGAGAGTAAATGTTTTTTGTATTGCCAAAGTGGAAGATGCGATGTTGCACAAATGACAAGTCAATCGTTGATGCAAGGGGTTTGAAGTGACCTCATTGATAATGTGAGGCAGGTTGCTTTTGGATTTGAGGGTTGGTTTGATTTTAGTAATGCGCGCCCAGGTTGTTCTTTTGGCTAGAAAAGCCATTGCTTTTTTCACGACCTAAGCGCTTATCTTTGTTTTCAACATGGATTGCTGTAATGTTCAAAAACATCCATGAATGTGCTTGTTCAAGCGACACTCGTCCTTTGCAATTTCACTTGTCTTTGGGATTACTTCAATGGAGGTATAAAGTTAAATCGATGTCAATAGGAGGAACCACATAATGCATTGAACCACGTATGTTGTGTGAAGAACTCACGTTTTTTTTAAGTTGCCTTTTGAATGTGGTATGTGGTTGGTGAAGATTACGATGATGAACCTAGACAATGATGTTGTATTATTGTAGCACAAACTAAACATTAGATTGCATCTTCAATCTCTTTTTGATTTAGATATATCCAAACAAACACCTGCTTTTTCTATAGTTTGCTCACCTATATCCGTGTCACTGCATTGCGCAAGCTCTGTTGCTTGAATCTCTATTGCTACGTTCCTTGGATATGTTTTAGCTAGGCTCCATGAGCTACGGTGGTTGTTGAAAATAAGGATAAAATGTTGTATATTTATAGAATAGATGAACTTCTCTAGATGGAGGACCACTTTGGTCCTATTAGGTTGGGCAGGAGGTGGTCTAGATTTAGCCTTATATAATAAGACCATAGAAAAATGGGATAAAATTGTTGGTGACATTGCAATAATGCAAGTGTTATCTGGGTAAGGAGGTCAAAAGATTCAAGGTCTTAACTCAGTTGCCACCAAGATGAGTTGAAACGCACGAGTTCCACCAATGGCCTCCTACATCCGATGCTGGGTGACCTTCGGCTCGGCCATGAAGTTTGCTGGTTGTGAGAGTTGTCAATGCTATTCATGACCCACTAGCTGAGAAGGCCATAGAGGGGCAACTACAGTTTTAAGGCAGTTAAAATGTACACGTCCAGTTTGTTCGATGGGAAAAAGCTTCATGTTTAGAGAAACAGAAAAACTATACATTTCTTTAAAGTCCTTTCCACATTAAAAGTTATCGCCATCCCATCATCTGTGGCTCGTTTGGTGGCAATAGGCAAGTGGCAACTGTTCAAAAAGCAAACAACAAAAACACAACCCATTCCCATCTCCCCATCAAGACATGAGCAAGTAACCTTGTTTTAAACCAATTAAATCCCTCGTGACCATGAAAATTTTGAAGGAAAATCCTAAGTGAAATTGATTTCCAGAAAAAGGATATTGATAACATTCTATACAAAAGAAGATATGGAATAATTCAATTATTGAATGGAGCTAATCTGCTTTTAAAAAATTTGGATATGCTCTTTTTGTTGTGGACAATTTGTAAAGCGTTATTATGTTTTACTTAAACAGAGTAAGCTTACTTACTTTGTTTTTGACAAAGACTGTATATCTGGAATGTTCACATTTGTCAGTGATTAGAAGTTGTATGCTGCAAAAAATTAGGTTGTCACGCTGGATAGATATTCAAACCCAATGTATAGAACTTGGTTGGAATTTCTTGTGACAAAAAAAAATCGAAAGTGCTAGGTAAAAAGGAAGTTTGGTGGGAAGTTCTTGTTATCACCTCCTCAGCCACAAGCTCTCTACAATATTTGCAGAGAGATGGTGACTAGAGAGGTATAGAACTACAAACAATATCCAAGTCTTCCACACCTCATCGACTTCCTACCCACCTACCCTCCCCCCCCAAGCCCCCGCGCCGGTTTGATTCCGTATTCAAGGGCTTACCTCATCCAAAGCATTCCTACTTGAAAGGCTGGAAACCTTCCAACTTGCTACTCTTGGTCATCGTTGAGGATGGGTCCTCACACTATGAGACAAAGGGTGCGGCAAGCAAACATTGGAAAGTGTTGTTGGTGTCAAATTTTTTGATGCGGCTAGATGTTGGAACAGTTTGTTGGAACATTGATGTTTGCCCGTGTTTCTGATAGCTTTGATGTTTTCACAGAATTTTAGGCGTATTTGCACCGTCAACTGATGCACATGTGCAAAGGAATAGCTTTTGCGCTAGTGGGAAATCCTTCCCTACCTCTGATGTTACGGTTGACATGACACTAGTTGAAAGACCAAGTTGCAACTTTAGGAGCATAACCCCATGGATGGTAGCTCGTTTAGGCAAAGCCCATCATTTCTTAGGCGATTACTAGAGCAATCATGGTTGTGCTAGGCGATAGGAGTTAAGCTAGCAAAGGCCTATGGAAGCCACTCGACCACGCGATTAGTCGGAAGGACCGGTGGCGTCGGCAGCAAGCCCACAATGAAGTTGCCTCCGCCAATCAACCTCTAACCCTAGCAAGCTCATGACGCCATCTCTTCTACGCTGTGCAATGTGGAGGAAAATGCAATTTTAGCAATGTCTTGAAAAGGGCACGTAAAAACATCATTTTTTAATGGAGTGTGTAGTAAGGTTGCTTTCTTCAAGGAGGAAGAGAAACAATCAATTCTTTTAAGGGGCACACAAAAAGGTAACTTTTTGTGAGGGGCACGCACAAAATGTCACTTTCCAATGGGGACACGCAAAAGGGTGAAAACGCAAAAACGTCACTTTCGGAAGGGGTACAAAAATGTTAGTATCTTTGTGCATGCACCACGTCAGCGCACATTTCAACAAAACCATGTATCAAAAAAAGTGTCCCTTTTTTTGTTCTCCCTCTTTAAAAAAAAACAAAAATGCAAAAATGTGTTGCAAACTTAAGATCTCGCACGTGGTGTTTTGAGGTTGAGGAAATTGAAGCTTAACCGGGAGCTCCCACCACTTCTTGCTTGCTTCAACTTGTTAATCTTCGCTTGTTGGATTACATTGTATGGGAAACACAAAAATGATACAGTTTCTAAAAGGGCAATAAAAAAAGTCACGTTTCTTATGGACGTTGAAAATGTCTGTTTTATAATTGACGCATAATTATGTCATTTTTGGTAAACATTTCAAAACTGGCACAATCACACTGAATATATTTTTAACAATTTTTTGTGGACTATTCAGCTCATCATTCATGTTTCAGTGTATCTTTGTGTGAAGTCTTAACATTTTTAATAATGCATAGATGCCATAAGTTGGGGGAGCTTCATGATGGTGACATGCATGAAACTTTGTCATATACCCTCCCTTTCCTCGACATTCTCCTGGAAGGGGTGGAGGAGGAGGAGGTGGTGGAGTAGGAGGAGGAGGAGTAGTAGGAGGAGGCAGTGGAGGAGGAGTACGAGGAGGAGGAGGAGGAGGAGGAGGAGGAGGAGGAGGAGGAGGGGATGGAGGAGAACGGTACATGACATAGTTTCATGCATGTCACCATCATTGAGCACCCCAAACCTAGGTCACCCATACATTATAGAAAAAGTTTGAGAACTCACACAAAGATATACTAAAACATGAATGATGGGCTGTGAAATCTACCAAAATGTTAGAAAATAGTTTTTATTGTTAGCTTGCCAATTTTCACATAATACAAAAAATGACATACCATATTGCTTTATGATTTTGTTGTTATTTATTTGTGGGCGAAGAAATGTGCGTTATTTAGGTTACAAGCTGATTTTTATTCCTCTAAAAACGAATACATAAATTTAATGCTTTTTGTCAAACCTACCCTTGTGTTTTGAAATGATGTGCACATTGTGACCTAGGTTTAGGCTCATTTTTAAGGCAATCTAGACACTTCTTGTTTATCTTGAGGTTGTGCTTCTACTGAAGTTGTGTATAGTGAATTTGAACATTGAACTCACAATTTGTCAACACGTAGTTTCAGGTAGCCCACGTTCGACCCTTCTCCAATGGACAAGGTAGCGCACTGTCATAACAAAACAAAATGTAACTGCTAGGGTGCGCATGCCACATACGCCACGTCAAGCCACCGACATTCACTCGGTGCTTGGAAGGTTTGAACACTTGTCTCAAGACGTTTTAGAAATACAAAAACGAAATCTTATAGATTTTTGTTTATTTTTCTGTTTTCATGAAATACCACTTAATAATGCACCTAGGTGACGAATCAAAGTTATGCACAGAAAAACACTTAGGATGACAAAATCATAAAGAAATATGGTAATTGTGTATTTATAAGAAAAGTGACATTTTTGTACGTGCATAAGAAAGGTGATTTTTTACTGCCTTTTTATAAACTGTCATTATTGTGTTTCCCCTAAAATGTAATTCAACAAGTGAAGGTTAGCAAGTTGAAGCAAGGGAGAAGTGGTGAGAGCTCACAATTAGAGTCCCATTTTTTCAACCTAGAAACACTATGTGCGAGATCTTAAGTTCGCAACACATTGTAGCATTCTGTTTTTTAAAGAGAGAGAACGAAGAAATGGACACATATTTTGTTACATGGTTTCAATGAAATGTGCGCTGACGTGGCGCATGCACGATGATAGTAACATTTTTGTACACCCTTCTGAAAGTGACGTTTTTTCATTTTCACCTTTTAATGTTTTCCCATAGAAAAGTGACATTTGTGCGTGCCCCTCCAAAAAAGTGACCTTTTGGCGTGCCTCTCCAAAAAATGACCGTTTTGCTTGCTCCTCCATGAAAGCGACCTTATTGCGCACTCCATTTCAAAAGTGGCGTTTTGGCGTGCCCTTTTCAAAACCTTTCTAAAATTGAGTTTTCGTCTCGCTATGTGCTCAGGCGACCGAATCTACTTTGAAAATTTGTTATGGAAACCCAAAAAAACACAATTTAGACCTCAACTACAGATTTCAACAGAATGATGGCGGAAGATGGTGCGTAGCCTTAGATTTTGCTGGAAATCATTGTTAGCATTGATTTCCTGCTTTTACTAGTCGCGCCCCAAGTTTTGAGAGAATGAGCTGGATTGAAAGTGTAATCGGATGGTCGATCTGGGGTCGATGCGACCACTGGTGATCGGTCAATCTCCCAAGATAAACCATCTGACTGAAAATTGTCGTTCCTGATCGTTCCCCGCCCCCCTCCCCCTCCCCCCCCAATGGTGTATGACCATGGCCGAGTTTTATTGGTGAAAGCGCCCAACCACGCAAACGAACTTTTGGCAGCCGCCCTGAAAGGCTCGTCGCTGCGCTCGCTCAACCGACACTTGACGGTCCACTACCTCCTACCAGCTCGGAACGGGTTAGTGGGGACATGATCGAAGCTCATCTACCAGTTGACATCAGCGAAGACGAAGACATCAGCGTAGACATTTCGTCGGCTGACATCAGCGTAGACATTTCTTGCTGAGAAGTGGGTGAAACATGTCGATCCCACCCACTTTTCGTCGCCTGAGCCCGTCGGCGGCCGGCCCTAAACCTGACTGCCGACAATGAAATCTTCTAGAAAAATGTATCTACAGCTTTGTCAAATCCTACTTGTGCCATCTGGTTCCTGTCGCTTCTTTCAAGTGCCAACGTCCTCATCAGGGCCTTGAACCGACGTCGTGATTTTGATTTTGATTCTATGAGCCGTGGGCGGGACGCGGTGCGACGAAGTCCTCTGCGAGAACTCGCAACGGTTGCCGACCCCGCCAAAGGGAGTTGCGAACAAAAAACAAGAATCACAACTGAGCCGACGATTTCATATGTTTTGAAGGTGATTTTATCCTATGTGGCATCGTTCCCAGAATCTGGGTAACGTCCTTTCGGCGGCATCAACCAGAATCAGACGAAATGCCTATGATGTTGATTCTATCGAAGACGTGATTTAGGACAGAATTGTTCGAAATCTGAGGGGCCATCGACGGTCTAACCGACGCTCTCTTGTTGTAGACGGCACGACAAAAGTTGCTGTGTTGCGTTACGAGCCGCTGGGTGTGCGAGTCGGCCGCCGAAGTCGATGCAGGAAGTGTGTTTATGAACCTCGGACAGCGAGACCCGTGAATTTGGAGGAGACCTTCTTGCCGTTGATTCGAACCAAAGTACTCCAGTTCGAAGAATCATACAAAAATCAGCTTTCGAGATGGAAACCGGGGAAATCCTAGAATCAAAATCAAAAGCAAAGCGTCGGTTCAGGGCCCAGGGCAACTTCCTCTGATTCTAGCTAAAAACACAAATAAGACATTACCCCGATGTTGGGAGACCTGCCACGTAGGCGCAGTTGGCCTACAAACCATGAAGAATCAGCGGGAGGGGTTTGATTCGACGTTTGATTCTGGAAAACCAAAAAGGCGCAATCGCAAACAGTTGCGAGCGCTCGCCAATTCGTTCGCCGTGCCGCCTACCGCGCCCAGCCATAGAATCAAAATCAAAATCAAAGTTGTCGGTTCAACGCCCATGTTCCCACTCACCCATTCCCAGCCGCGGCAAGGTTCTTCCGGATGTCGGTGAAAAAAGTTTGCAACACTTATTACGAAATTTGCTATGTCATCAGAGTTTATCTTGCGAGGCACCCGAAATATTGTTCTTAGACGAGCAACACTGTGGCCCGGTTAAGTACCGCGGACTGCAAACTGGGGAGTTTCCAAAACCTGCAACTCTAATCGCTTCAGATCGCTTGAAATCGTAGGGTTTGTGACGATTCCCAAAAGCTGATTTCCGACGTTCTTGCTGACAGACGGCCGCGGTTGGTGTGGCAGAGAATTCGCTGTCGATACGACTGTCCATCTGACTGACGAGGCAAGACGAGGGCGTTCATATGCACCTATGACCCTGGTCCGGATGCGCCTGGGATCAGCACCTACAACTGTCCATTCTTTGTGGAGCTATCAAAGTTTCTGAGGAGCGCTCTCTCACAAATTCCTGTCACCCTATCCCATCGCCGACAAATTGTCGTTGCGCCAGACTCAGCTGTCGGCAGGGTGCCTCGGCAATGTTTTCTACTTTTGTCGTCGTCACCCTTCCTCGTGCCCAATCTACCTCCTCAGAGAATGACATTCCCCGTTCCCCTAATGAATGACTCAGAAATGACTCTCGTCCCATTTCTGAGGCCCTTTCCTCACTCTTACCCGTTGCACAGTTGAGCCCTATGCGGTATTGTCCGCGGACTTTCCGAGGCTGCCGTGCCCAGGACCATCAGTCATCTCCCCAGTTCCATGGACGAAAACGGTCCATCACCGACGCGCACGCGTTGACCAGCACACGGAGCAGCGGAACGCCAGCGCCACAATACGACACTCGCTGCCGGGGGTGAATTTCGGTGACCAATCAAGGGAAGATTACAGTATGTCGACAGCAAACGTCTTATGCCCCCCCGAGGGAGGAACGCAATGGCGAATG
>SZWC01016218.1:17952-31835 GCA_023375785.1 Penium margaritaceum
CCATGTGCCATTTTCTTCGATGGACGCGAGCTCGCTGTCCACCGCCTCCTTCCACTTGGCCGCATCAGGCCTTGCCAGCGCCTCAGCCACAGTGAGCGGCTCTCCCTGAGCCAAACAGGACCAGCTCAGTCCAGTCCAGCTTCCAGTGTCAGCGTCGTACTTTGGAGTTTGTTTTCTTTGTCGTGTGCTGCGATGTTGCATTGTTGGTGGATTTTTGCCATGCTTTTGCTCCTGTGGTGTTGGCTGCCCTGGAGTTAAGTTTTCCTCTTTTGAAGAGCCACTGGCCTCCAAGCTGGTCTCAGAGGCCTCGGACGTCTCCGACTCTGTGTCGGAGCTCGGCGCTGCGTCAGCCTGCGCAGCCGCTCCCCCTGCCCCACCACTCTTCTTCACGGCCTGCCGCACTGGCACCACTTGCCAGTTTTCAGGAGCTTGATCTCCTGACTCTAGCAGCACCAACCACTCTCCCTGTTTTGGAGCTTCTATGGAATCAAGCATCTCTTCCTTGCCTGGTTTCCTCTCGTCAAAGGTTACATCCCGGCTGGTGATGAGTCTCCTTCCTGCCAGGTCCCACAAGCGATATGTCTTGTGGGCCGTCTCATAGCCCACCATAACACACTTTCGTGCTCTTGAATCCAGCTTGCCGGAACCCTCACCCGCTTGGACCCTTGCCCATGCGGTGCAGCCGAATACTTTCAGGTGTGATGCGTCCGGCTTCTTCCCTGACCAAAATTCTTGTGGCGTCATCTGTTGCTTGCCCTTCTTCTTTCCGCGCCTGCCCAGAGCAGCCGCAGGAGTCAGGTTGACAAGATAGCATGCCGTTCTTGCCGCTTCCGCCCAAAACTGCGGTGGAAGCCTTGCATCAAAGAGCATGCTACGCACCATGCCGAGGATGGTCTGATTCATCCGTTCGGCAACACCATTGCTCTGCGGCGTGTAAGGCGTTGTGGGCTGGTGGTTGATCCCATGTTACCGCAACCAGCCCTTGCATGCCTCGTACTCTCCGCCGTTGTCGCTCCGCATCGCTTTGACTTTCTTTCCGGTCTACCGCTCCACCATGGCGACAAACTCCTGCAACTTTTCTCTGACCTCTCCCTTTGTTTTGAGGAAGAAGATCCACACCTTGCGGCTGTGGTCATCTATGAAGGTCAGAAAACACTTGCTACCACCGTTTCACGCCGTGCGAAAGGGTCCGCACACGTCGGTGTGAATCAGGTCAAGGGCTGATTCTGCGCGGCGACCATTGCGCTCAAAGCGCATTCATTTGGTCTTGCCTTGGAGGCAAGGTTCACAGAGGTTGCCACACCCAACCGCATCCTTCTTGCAACCATCCATGCCACGGACCAGCTGTTGTTGCTGAATGACTTGGAGCGTGCTATTTGCAACGTGCCCAAAGCGTCTGTGCCACAGATCAGCGTCTTCGTCCTTTGCGACAGAGGATGCTTTTTCAGTTCTCGTTGGTGCGCTCTCCTGCGTTGGTGCCGAGAGCACTACCTGCGCTGCACCTGCATGACCCTCGTCTTCCGAGGTCTTTGTTGCTGTTGTTTGCAATACGTAGAGTCCGTCAACCCGTGGAACCTGTGCCACAAGATCTTTGTTGGCATAGAGGACCTTGATGTCCTCGTTCCTGGCAATGACCGCCTTCTTTTGTGTGAACACCACCGTCATGTTGTTGTCCGTTATCTTTGACACGGACAAAAGGTTTGCCGCAAAGGAGGGCATGTAGACCACGTCACGTAGCCGTAGATCCTTCCCTGCGCCATTAAGGTTGATGCTCACCATTTTGTCTCCCATGTCCATTGCGTTGACGACACTGCCGTTTGCACATCTGAACCGCCGATCGGTGGGGCCCATGGAGACAAATCCAGCCTGGTCGTTGCTGGAGTGATGATCGGTGCCGGAGTCGAGCCCGAAAGCTCCTGGCCTGAGCAGCGCCGCTCCTTTTGCTGGAGGCGTGCCCTGTGCCATCATGTTGGTGACTTCTTTGCAACCCTTTTTGTTGCCTTTGTTCCCACCGCTTCCGCCTTCTTCCTTCTTTGGCGACCTGCACTCTCTTGCCCAGTGCCCAGGTTTGCCGCAGTTGCGACAGTTACCCTGTCGCTTGGGAGCCTTGCCGCCGTTGCTTCCTCCGCCACCACCGCTTCCGCTGCCACCTTTCTGACCAGAGGTTGACCCTTTGCTCCTGCGGCCACCGTAGCGTGCGGCATAGGCTGAGAAGTTAGCCTCACTTCCGCTGCGGCGCATGGCCTCGTTTTGCACGTACTCGGACACTGCCGTGTACGTCAGGTCGTCCTCCTTCTAGCCGCCCATGACGGTGATCATTGGGCTCCAGCTCTCCGGTAGCGCCATGAGGAGGATCATGGCTTGCATGTTCTCGTCAAGGTCCCAGTTCATCTGGCGAGCCTCGCCAAGGAGTCCTTCAAACTCCTGTAGGAAATCGGGGATTGATTCGCCCTCATTCACCCGCATGCTGATCAGCCGTTGTAGGATGAATAGTCTGTTCGTGAGGGAGGTGGATTGGTGCACGCGCTTGAGCTTGTCGTAAGCTTCGAAAGCCAGCGTGTATCCGGCAATGATGGGAACATACTTCTTGGCTATCGCGTTGCTGAGGAATGNACGTAGCACTCACATTTGCTCCAGTGGTTTGCCCTGTGGTAGCCATTGTTGAGCTTGAGGACTGCCCTGCGGCAGCCCCCACTCCTCCCGATGGGTCAACCATTTTTGTTGCCCTTCTCTGCTTCCCACGTCTCTGCTGCATTGAGGCCGATGTAGGCTGATGTTAGCTGATGTCTGCTACCGGTTTTAGCATGCAAATCCGTTGCTTACCCCTCCAGCTGATGTTCACCTGCAGACAAAGAATACATCTACACCAACACACTCAGGATCTTGCCTCCAAGGGCAGAGCTTGTCCTGGTTGGGACACAAGGGTCGTGCCTCCAAGGGCAGAGCTTGTCCTTAGTCCTTGTGTGCTAAGTGCAGACCAAACCGTTGGAGCTGATGAAGCCGATGGAGTTGATGGAGCTGATGGAGCCGACGTGTGTACCTGGAGAGAGCGTACTAGAGTTGAGCGAAGCGTGCCTTACAACTGGTCAGTGTGGGCCCATAACCCTTTGTCAACCGGCCTAAGGCAAACGGACTAGAAAACAGAGCCGACACAATAGCACCTGCCGTCCGCTCCTAGCATTTCAGCTAGGAGATGATATCACCCTTAGGATCACAGTTCCACACTGAGCAGTTCCTAGGCAATCACTTGCTAGCAACTGTGTCCACTTAACACTTGGTCACTTTCACGCGAGGTGCTTGTCAAAGACTAACTCCTGGGGCTTAGACCAACCAGTGTCTTCTTTATACTGTTCCTTAGTTGGACAACTCTATGAGGAGCATCTAAGGCCAGATTGTGTTATTAGAATGAGGAATGAGCCTGGTATATATAGTCGTAGGCCTGGCTTCTAAGGTGTGTGGGTAGTGACACTTTTGGGGTGGTCACTCCACACCACCTCACCAGTCCGCCAATTGGCGCATCCACTGACCGCCAAGTGGCACATTCTCCTCATGCATGAAGAAATGTCTAAGAAACTTCCCCTGTGATGGAAGGTAAAAAAACCTCCTACGCACATCAAGGCTCGATCGCAGGACATGTCGTCCCCAAGTCCAACATGCTATCCGTTGCGCTACTCTTCTAGTGTCTCGCTCGGACTTGCATCACAAACAAGGTTTGGGGGACTTACTCCAAGGGAGCAGTGCATGCCCAACCTGTCTGTCAAGCCATAGCTGTGGCCATGGGGCATAGAAGAACAACACGTACATGGGTGTTTTTTTCTATTGCGTTTGCAGCCAACCATGCGTCAACCTCATAGTATTTAGGCCATTCGATCGAGAGTATTTTGGTCATCTGTCTTGACCTTTTTGTGATGTGAATCTTTCCCACCTGTTTTTACAACTTAGTGTGACCACTCGACTGTGTCAATGCTCGTGCAAATCCTTGATGCGGTCCAAGTTGGAACCAGAGCATAGACGGCTAGTGGCTCCACCCATTCGCGGCTCCCAGACAGCTGCTACAACATTTTGGGTGATTGCTGGGGTACTTTGCAACTTTTTTGCAATCAGTATAGTTTTCTCCATGAACTGAGTCTTGAGTCCGATTTTCATGTTTTACATTGTATGTCCACCGATCAATTTCGGACCTATGTGTGTGACCAGTTGTGATGTCCAGCTTGAGTTTCTGCATCTCTAGGCTCAGAATTGCGGCCAAAACATTGATTTTGGGCTGGTTTCAGGACAGAATGAAACTGCGGTGTGCGTCATCCATCATGCGCCATGGCAGGTATTCATGTTGTATAGTTTTCATTGTTGTTTCTCTCTATGTCAATAAGCTATTAGAGCTTATGATACTTTGCGCATCTCCCTAGCCTAACTCTTGCTGTTCCTTGCATCTGTTTGCTTGCTAGTGCGCCAGCTAACTGGACCGTGTCGTCACGTTAGCAGCAGCAAGGCAAGTAACCTCCCTAGCAATTTCTCATGGTATCGGAGCAGCAAGGCATCCCTCGCTGAGCTGCGCAGCAGTGACAGCAGAAGTGAGAGTCATAGCTAAATCCACGGTCTTGGAAGGACCCACAAAGCCATGGTGACCAGCAGTAGATTACACCAGCAGAGATACCCTTGTAATCAAATCATAACGCCACCACCACAGAGCAGCCAAGGGTTTCCCAACCAACTCCAGTAGTATTTAGGATATGTGATGTTGCGAAGGGGTCCGTGAAGGTTCTTGGAAAGTCACACCAATCACCTCTGGAGGTGAGAGAGTGTAACTGCCCCATTAGACCACCGTTTTTGGAATGTAAGTGCTTGTTTGAAAGATATTGCAGAAACCTATCCATCACATCAACACGTGCCTCATTTCGTGCCCTGTAGGGTCAAAGGAAACAAAATCAAATGCTCTCCATTTTTCCAGATTTTGGGCTGAAAAGAAAACGGTGACTATATTTACTTTTTTGAAAGTTTCTTTGCATGAAACCACCACCATTGCATTCACCATCCTCTGGGACATAATCACTCCACGTTTTTCTTCATTTGGACAACCTTCATGCTGATTTCATCACTGTAGGTGATGACATCAGGACCCACATGTTGCCTATATCAGTTTTTGGTAGCGTTCCATCTCCTTGAGAAACGCCAACAGTTTGTGATTCTGACAACGTTGACATTTGGACCCATACTGAATCGCACCGATGCTACCGGTCCGTGGCAAGGGCAAAGGGCTAATAGATCCCTCCTCTTCCTCCTCCTTGGGCATCATGAGTTCACAATCAGAGTCACTTGCAATTGACAAGCGTTGTGGGACGCAAGATGAAATACGCCACCAGTAGCAGCGTCAAACTGAGGCACTATAGGAGATCTTAGAGTTACTGAGCGGTCATTCAGGGGCCTGATAACATACACCAGGAGGACATGTTGGAGCTACACCATCCGTTCAACAGTCTATGCCATATATAGCACTTTGGCATCAGTACCCTCATCACATGTTGACACTTGGGACGAGGGGGAGATGGAGGAGGACACACGAGATTCACTTCCTTGAGGAGTGCATTAGTGAACTGTGTTTGGGGTCCCAGCCTCTCACCCCGCCACCTTCTCTACGTCACAACCAGCCACTTCATTCAGCAGCATTTACCTTTGGTGGCGTTTCTCTCAGTGGTGGTTTCCCTATGCCTCATCCACCATCTCCCAAGCCTGATGTTGCCCTCCCCACAGAGCGACAAACGAAGGATTTTGAGATACCTCCACTCCGTTATGATAGCAATGAGGACTTTGATTGCTTGGAAATCCTGTTTCAGGTTTGGGCCGACTTCGAGGGCGTCTGGCCTGACTACCATAGTCAGCACCAGACTCGCGACGCTCACCAGGTCTAGACAGCAGCAAGAGCGACACGCGATCTGCTCTACTCTCCTTGTTCCAGCAGCGAGGTGCTTTCTTGAGACTGTACAAGGCCTTCCGTAGGCGACACACTTGGTTTGTACCATCCTCAAACTCTGGGGGCTGCACCATGTAAATCTCTTCCTCGAGTGTCCCATAAAGGAACGCGTTATTCACGTCCATTTGGTGCAAATCCCAATCTCTGTGGGCCACGACTCAAAGCAGCACTCTGCCTGTAGGATGCTTTCGGACTGGTGCAAAGGTTTCATGAAAGTCTTGTCCGGGGACTTGGGAGAAGCCCTTCGCTGTGAGGTGGGCCTTGTACCGCTCTATCGTCCCATCCTTTTTCTTTTTGACTTTGAGCACCCACTTTGCCTCCACAGCTCTTTGCCCAGGCGGTAACTCAAGGAGCTCAAAGACCCCATGTTGCGCAAGTGCATCAAGGTCAGCTTGACATGCTTTCTGCCACTCTGCAGCATCGGGGCATCAACAGGCTTCTTGCACTGTAAGAGGGTCCAGTGGAGGAGTTGTCCCCCTTTGAGTGACCAGTGCTATGGCTGCATCGTTGGAGGGGGATCTTGTCATGGTTTTGACTTGGCTCATGGCTTCTTCCGTATGAGTTGCCTCAAGAAGGAGCACACATGTGCCGTCGGGATGATTTGGGTACATAGTGAGTGCGAGGCCTCGACGAGCCGGAGGGGGTTGCTCTCTGAGGCGGCCACCAGGAGCTCTCGAGAATGCCTCGATCACGAGGATTGGGACTTGCTCATCTTAAGGAGAGTGTGTAGGTGACAGTGGTAGGTCTGGCAGTTCTTGTGGACCAGGCTCCTCTAGCTCACGCTCAAGGGGGCTTGGGATGTGGAGCTCCTCTTGGCTGAAGGGGATGATCCCAGGTGGGGACTCAGGTCCTTCACTTGAAGGTGCCTTGGCCCACTCTTTGTCTGCTTCTCCCAACCTCACAAACTCTCCCATGCTCTCATGGTTGTCTGGGTTCAAGGTGTTTTCAGATTCCTCTGAGACACTCTCCCCTGTGTTGCGACGGTGCAAGCCGCTATTGTTGGACACCTGCCAAGGGACATCAATGAAGGCCGGATCTGCCATGGATGGCTCAGTGACTTCAGTTGATGTCGGCTGAACGTTTTCTGTTTTGAACCGGGCATACGTGAGTTGCTCACGGAAATGTGCCTCATGGCTTTCTACTACCTTCCTGGCCTCCGGGTCCCAAAACCTGTACGCCTTGGACTCGAGCGCCATCCCTAGGAAGACACACATGCGACCGCGAGGGGATAGCTTCCCGGTGCGTTCGTCTTTCTTGTACCACACGCAGGCCATTGTTCCCCACACCCGTGCGAGCCGAAGGTTTGCTCGCGTTCCATGCCACCTCTCCCATGGAGTTGTTGTAGAGGGCAGGGGACCATGTGGGATTCTGTTCCAAATCCAGGTAAGGTACTTGATAGCCTCACCATAAAATGATGGACTCATGCCAGACTCACCTAGCATTTTCCGAACGCCATCACCAATCGTACGGTTCCAGCGTTCGGCAATTCCATTCTGTTGAGGCGTCTCTGGTGCGGTGAACTGAGTTTCAATGCCCATCGACTTTAGGTACCTCTCTGTTGGACCAAGGTACCCACCTCCGCGATCTGACCTGAAGGTGGCAAGGGTCTGATTGCACTGGCGTTGAGCACATGGTAGCCAGCCACAAATTGCATCCTCAACATCACTCTTTTCCTGGAGAAGGTAGACCCAGGTGAATCGTGAGTAATCATCAATGAGAGTGAGGATGTACCGCGCTCTCTCACACAGTGACTCTACCGGGAGAGGACCAAGGACATCCGAGTGGACAAGTTGCAGTGGACGGCTTGACTGACTAAAAGACTCGGGGAAAGGGAGGCGGTGCATCTTCCCTTGGGCACACTCCAAGCAATCAGTACCACAAGGTGTAGTAAAGGTTGTTTTGTCCAGACCATCGGCAGGGAGGGTGCGTAGCATGGTGCACAGAGCAAACGTGTTGACATGGCAAAGGCGACGGTGCAACAGATGAGTCTGAGCAGGAGACAAGGAGTGAGCGACAAGGACGTGTGCATCAACAGAGTCACAAATTGCAGTGGCCTGCACTCTGTACAGGCCATTCAAAATGTTGCCATGCAATACAACATGATGAGCGACACGCAGCATGATGGTACACAAGCCGTCACCGTGAGTGGTATGCATGCCTGATCGGTCGAGAGTGGACGTGGAGAGTAGACTGAGTTGGAGATCAGGTGCATACAAGACATCAGTCAAAAACACCTCTCCCATGGGTCCTTGAAGTCTCACTGTGCCCACTCCTTGAACCTCATGTGCTTCCCCAGATCCAGTTCGCACGCAGCGGACAGTGCCCACTGGACCCAACATGCAGAACCAATCCCTCCGTGGCGTCATGTGATGTGTAGCTCCCGAGTCTACTGCCCATGTCCCATCAGTCTCCCTATCAGTAGCAGTCACTTTGCAGTGTGCAATCTCGTCCACAGTGACCAATGGATGTTCAGCACCCCAGTCCTCTTTCACCCTCCGCATGCTTTCCCTTTGCAAGTGCTCCACCCATGCTCCCTCATCAGCCAAGTCATTTGCAGACTCACAGGCAGCCCTCACATCCCGCATGCTCAAAACATTCCCACTGCACTCATGATCAATAGAACTCCCACCTCCCTGGTGGGCCACTTGGACAAAAAGCTCTACCATCTTGGCAACAAGCCTATCGATGATGGCTTGCTGGTTGTGGGCTTGTCCAGCATCATGGGCGTCACGAGCAGGCAGGCGTGCTCCCGCAGCGGCTTCACCCTTTGGGACTCCAGCCACTGCTGTTGCTCCTACGACTGGTACTGCTCCCAACCAGTCCAATTCCTGTGGCTGTGGTGCTTCTAAGGCAATGGGAGCTGCCTCGGCAACATACATTTGGCCACCTTGCTGCTGGGGACAAGGTTGGTGCTGCTGCTGTTGCTGCCGCTGCTGCTGCTATTGCTGCTGCCGCTGCTGCTGCTGCTGTTGCTGTTGCTGCTGCTGGCATCTCTCCCAACACTTATATGCAACATGGATACGCTCCGAGAGCCCTGGCTGAGGGGGCAGAGGACAGTGCTTGTGGAGATGGCCTGGTTGCTGGAAGTTGAAGCAGGTTGCTTGTCCAACTCCTCCACCAGCACCAGAAACACGTGCTCCACTACCTTGTCCACTGCTCCTTCCGCCACCTTTAGGGTGCCCGCTACTTGTTATCGGCATGGTGATGACCGCTGACGTGCCTGTCTCTCCATCCCCTGTGTAGAAGCACGCGTCCTTCTCTTTGGCAAGAAGTTGGGCATAGGTCCAGTTCAGGACCTGATGAGAGAGACGAAGTTCGCGCTCATGGTCGCGTAGTCCATCAAGGAGCACCTCGAACCTGGACCCTAGTGCTGCAATCATGTGTGTTGCAAAGGCCCAGTCACGCATGTGGAGGCGATACTCACGCAGCTCCTCGTTCAGCAGCATCCCGCGGTTCCAGTAGGATTCCACCGTCTCTCCTTGCTGCATGCAAATGGCGAGCAGCTCTCGCTGCGTGCGTGACCCATCGGCCTGCGAGGAGACAGTGTAGCTGTTTTTGAGGTAGAGCCATGCCTCACGTGGCGNTGGGCATAGGTCCAGTTCAGGACCTGATGAGAGAGACGAAGTTCGCGCTCATGGTCGCGTAGTCCATCAAGGAGCACCTCGAACCTGGACCCTAGTGCTGCAATCATGTGTGTTGCAAAGGCCCAGTCACGCATGTGGAGGCGATACTCACGCAGCTCCTTGTTCAGAAGCATCCCGCGGTTCCAGTAGGATTCCACCGTCTCTCCTTGCTGCATGCAAATGGCGAGCAGCTCTCGCTGCGTGCGTGACCCATCGGCCTGCGAGGAGACAGTGTAGCTGTTTTTGAGGTAGAGCCATGCCTCACATGGCGCTGCGACCTTGAGTGCGTCTGGGTTGTCATCATCGTCATCTTCTTCCTCATCGCTGTCACTGTCGCATCCTTCCACACTCTCTTGATCCTCCTCAGGGCCGGCGAACCGTTGAAGGGGAAGAATATGCTTGCGGGGAACAATGCGCATGAGGAGGCGGACAGCACGCGCTCCATCCTCTGCTGCATAGGACTTCTTGGACTTGGGATTGTAGAGGCACCAAACTTTCTGGTCCTTGGCCCACGCTTTGAAGAGTGCAGCCCACGCCTTGTAGGTGAGGTCCTCTGTGAAGCGAGGAGCTGCAGCGAGAGGGTTGCTGGGGCCAGTATCGGGTGCATGCCCGAGAGGGTCGAAGACAGACATGATGGGGTTGCAGCAGAGGTGGAATTGGTGACGGAGACTAAGGGCTGATGCTGGCGCTACGCTGCTTGGTAGAGTCACGTCTTGAGGTCAAGGGCACGAGAAGTGGTCGTGGTCGTGGTCAGGGTAGTGGCAGTGGCCTTGGAAGTGGCAGTGGCCTGGGTAGTGGCCGTGGCAGTGGCCGTGGCAGTGGCAGTGGCCTGGGCAGCAGCCGTGGCAGTGGCCGTGGCATTGGCTTGGGCAGAGACTGTGGCAATGGCCGTGGCAATGGTAGTAGCCTGGGAAGCGGCCGTGGCAGTGGCCCTGGTAGTGGTCAATGTTGCAGCCGCCCACAACCTAGCTCTGATGCCAAGAAGAAATGGGAGTGGGAGGCACAACACGATAGAGTTCACGTGGCAAGAGCCCAAGGGTCAATGGTCAATAAGGTAAAAATTTGTGTAATCAATGAATCCATAGAGAGGGCTTATCTACTCTAAACTAACTAGGCTAGATCCCCTAGTCAAGTTCTCTCACTCAGTCAAGGCTGGTCCAACCTGACCACCTAGTCAAGTCTGGTCAAGTCTTACAACCTGGTAAAGTCTGAGCACCAGGTCAAGCCTTTCAATCTGGTCAAACCTGACCACCTAGTCAAGTCTGGTCAAGTCTTACAACCTGGTCAAGTCTGACCACCAGGTCAAGCCATATAATCTGGTCAAGTCTGACCACTAGGTCAAGTCTGACCATGGGGCACAGGGTACCATCCTCTCTCACAGACAAAACCATCCTCCATCATCGAGGCCTCCAGAGGGCTTGAACCTAGGTCTTCAATGTCAACCATGGGCTGCATTCACCACTGAGGCATTTCCTTGTGGCGGCAAGAGCTCGGCTGCAACTGAACCCAAACTTGGACCCTGCGTCCATCAGCCTCGCCACACAACCAGTTGTAGGAGGTAACTGTGACATTGCTCAGCGGCGTCCCTGGCCCCGTCCTGCCGCGCATGCACACACATGAGCAAAGGGACATATCTCAACAGTCTCGACCACGGAGAGAATTCAAGTAGTGCTAGAATCACTCGAAATCAGCGTCTAGACAAAACAAACGGCTTTCGGATAATTGAAAGCCCTACTACAACCATCGGGTTTTCTTGTCGCACCGGTGAAGTCCACCAGGTACGCAGGTCTTATCCCACTGAGAAAACTCTCCTAGCTCCCGACAAGCCAACAGGGTTGCCGGAACGCATCGACCGCGTCTTGCCGGCGCTATCGTAGGTGCTGGAGAAGTCTCAGTACACTCCGGAGGCCCGTCGTGTCGTCACGCTCTCCTCCACCCGATACCACCAACGTGGGGTATATGGGTAATCAATCAGCATCGGTCGTGACGGGTGGAAGCCACATAAACCAACACTCCCCTTGGTTGACATAGCCGTCAAAGCCAAAGGAAGTGAGCCAAGGCACGAAAAAACAATGTATGCCAAGCCACAATATGCACTAGTGAACCCATACACGTACACATCTGCTGCTCATCTAAGGTCTCCTTAGACACTGGCACATCCTACCAAGTGTGTGGGTCTCGACCATGAGAGGAGTGATGCACACATGCACAAACCAGTGTAATGCATGTCATACGCATGTCAGATGACAAGAGGGTCTCCACGTGACACAAGCGGTACCAGTGCCTGGGTCTCGACCGCCACGAGAAATCCAACAATTGTCCATATGTCAGCCACAATAGCATCATCAACCAACACATAGGATCATCGGGGGATCTCTTCGTAACACGGGTGCAACCCACCAGTTGTCCGGGTATCGACCACTATGAGCGACCATGCTCGCATGCACATGCCACACGCAGTATAGCCACACACCAAGACACACAATCGCATGGTGTCCGCGTAACACTGGTATAGCCCACCAAGTGTCCGGGTCTCGGCCAAGAGAGTGTTACCATTCACATGTAGTTATGTAGGCACGCAACATGAGCCNAGTGCCTGGGTCTCGACCGCCACGAGAAATCCAACAATTGTCCATATGTCAGCCACAATAGCATCATCAACCAACACATAGGATCATCGGGGGATCTCTTCATAACACGGGTGCAACCCACCAGTTGTCCGGGTCTCGACCACTATGAGCGACCATGCTCGCATGCACATGCCACACGCAGTATAGCCACACACCAAGACACACAATCGCATGGTGTCCGCGTAACACTGGTATAGCCCACCAAGTGTCCGGGTCTCGGCCAAGAGAGTGTTACCATTCACATGTAGTTATGTAGGCACGCAACATGAGCCAAATGCCGGCTGCTGTAGTATGCTCATAGCCAGGGCTGATAGCGGTATTACCGGTACCGCGGTATACCGCGATTTTGTACCGCGGTATCGCCAGTACCGCGGTACGGTATTTTTTTTACGGTACCGGTACGGTATTGGTACTAACCTATCAAGGTACCCTTCTATCTTACCGCGGTATTGTACCGCGGTATTGTACCGCGGTACCAACTTGCAAACAAACATTCAGATGCACGTATACCGATACCGCGTTATAGGTTGGGCAATGGAGCATCATGTTTTGCAAGTAGACGAACTTCGACAAGGTCACTCACATCGAGTGGAATACTTCCATTTTTTNGCGATTTTGTACCGCGGTATCGCCAGTACCGCGGTACGGTATTTTTTTTACGGTACCGGTACGGTATCGGTACTAACCTATCAAGGTACCCTTCTATCTTACCGCGGTATTGTACCGCGGTATTGTACCGCGGTACCAACTTGCAAACAAACATTCAGATGCACGTATACCGATACCACGTTATAGGTTGGGCAATGGAGCATCATGTTTTGCAAGTAGACGAACTTCGACAAGGTCACTCACATCGAGTGGAATACTTCCATTTTTTGAATGAACATTTTACTGAGATCATTGAACTTTTGTGCCCCTTTAAGGAAGGAGATTGGCATGACAACGTGCGGTTCATGGGATGCTGGTGCGAGAAGCTATTTCAGATTTTAAGCATATTGCGTTCGGACAGGGTTTTAGCATTTATCAGTGTGATATTGTTTCTCTCACGTCTATCTTCTCCAGTGTAGGGTTTTTTTTGCCCAACATGTTGACTGTTTTGTGTCTACAATTTTTGTCAAAGTTTAGCATTTGCAAGAAATAAACGTTTTCTCTCGGACGCCGATTTTTTTTTTTTCATGTGAAGAAATGCAACACTCTCGCAAACTCGTATGGATCCCATCAATTACATTTCGTACTTCTCCATTGAGTACCATGATACTCATTCTGTACCGTGGGACAACTGGACCTTCAAACAAAGGTATACCGTGTACCGCGGTACTCCCGAAATACCGCGGTACTTTACCAATACCGTACGGAACGCCGTTACGGTACCGGTATCGGTATTGAGCTGCCAGAAAACTAGGGTACCGCGGTATTCATACCGTGGTAGTCTGGTACCGCGGTATTCAAGTACCGCGGTACCAAATACCGCGGTATTGCAGCCCTGCTCATAGCAAAGCATGGATCCCTCGCCATGCATCTCCTATAACATCGCGTTAGGTCGAGCTCCATACAACACTCCCCCTGGGTAGATGAAACTGGCGTCGATGTCCTCGAAGGAGATGCTGATACCGTTGCTGAATAGATCATGGGCGATAAATCATGTGGTCTTCCATCACACAA
>SZWC01016218.1:32357-49011 GCA_023375785.1 Penium margaritaceum
GAGAGAGAGAGAGAGAGAGAGAGAGAGAGAGAGAGAAGATATATCTGTTGCAAAAGATCTAGCTCTGATAACAGTGCAATGGTTTTGTGTTGTTTAGTGACTAACTGTGGGACCGAATGTAAGCCATCCAAAAGTGTAATCCAAATTGGCTGGGTGACTTGCCGCCTCATCCATTTTGGCTGAGATGCATCACGGTAATGTTGTAGGGCAGGGATGAGCAAACATGTATCCTAATTCTATGCACCCCATGTAGCAATACCACATGGAAACAGGACCTTAGTGCCTTTCAGGAGTGGAGGAGGTGTGAAGCGATGGATTCTCCATCGTGCCACAACTCTTGCTTCAATTCTGGTCAATGATCATCTTTTGGCCTAAACTCAAGCTAGAATCTAACCCGTTGGTAATTTTCTAGACTTTAATTCCATGAAAAAATAGCCTTGAGTCTCCAAAACACAAAAAGCATGCCTAACCTCCATCTCTAGTCCTAGAATGGCCTGTATAGTACACTTTGTACACCTGGACAGATATGTAACATAACGAATGAACTGGGAGTCCTCTGAAGATAGTGGAATCATATCGGGATGATGGTTACTTTTGTGTTTAATGGTGTTGGAATTGTTGCTTTTATTCTCACGGATGGATGAATGTTTTGTTTTTGGTATGCAAGGTGGAAGGATGAGGGTCACTCACTTTGTTTTTATAGTTTTTAGAGCTATTGCAGAAGAAGAAAAAACTCCTCGGTCCCTAATTGGGAGAATGTGGTTGTTGGGGTACATGATTTGCAGCGGTGGTCATAAAATAGACAACACACCTACAATATCTGGAACATTATTACCTTTGAATCATTCAATAGGAATGGAAGCAATGAGGTCATTAGGAAATTCCCAATGCTAATTAACAGATTTCACTATCCATTTGACCATATCTCTGTGGTTCCCAGGCTCCATTCGATCTTTGAGGCTGGGCTATTGGGAGGTAAACTCAGATCTCCCAGAATACTGGTCATGGTAAGTTCTTGGGTGCCATGTGGGGTAATGCAATATTTTACTGTTGAATTCACCAGCCCCATCACTTGTTCATCCTCAGCCTCAGTTAAGGTGGCAAAGGAGGAGGGCTTGGAACACTACACATACCAACAGTACTGCAAACATCCATGGCATCGCTCTTGAACTTGTCAAGGATGGATGTATGCTGGATGAGGTGACCGTGAACATTAATGAGCGGGAAGGAACACCCATTCATTGCTGAAACTACTATCTGGCATGGTTTACAACACTTACATGACGGGGTGCGTGGCTTTTACATTATGTGCACCGACAAATCTGGACATCGACGTCTTTGCAGATGATGCCGTCTCCTCGACCTTCAAATGGCTGCAAAGATGATGTCATTTGTAAGCACCACATCCCAGATACTTTATCTGCAAGGAAAACTTCTAAACCATGACTGTCCTCTTCTACGTGATAGTGATTTTAAAGAATTGGTTCCTTTATCTGGAAATTCAATTCAACTGCTGGTGTTGCGTCCCTGATGTGTTTGAGGCTCTTAGCTCTACCCCTGTCATTACATTCATGGACCACTGCACAACGACTTCCAGAATTCTACACATTTTTACTGTGGGCATTATGGCCAACCGCCCCGACCCCGATTGTTTTCCCCAAAATATTCTGCCAGGTTTGACCACTTTCCGGAAGGGTCAACAAAAATGTCATAAACCATATCAATTAGGAAGACATGTCTCTATGCCAAAAAAATACCTTTTGACTTCTTAGAAAACCTTCTTGAAGGAGCAACTCATGACGTGACAGCACACGCACCATTCGCCTCAAGCGCCAAATACTTCAAGCATGCATGATTGTTGTTTTTTTATGCTATGTGTTATAAATTGTTCAAACAATTGTCATTGAAGTACACTTGCTCATAGTTAGAAAACTCTTCAGTGACCTAATTTTGTAAAAAACATTCTGCTCATTTACCATCCATGTTCGGCTAGGCATAAGAATTGGTATCTGAGCGCAGCGTTTCTTGAGGGAAGCCAACGAACTCACTCCAACACGACACCATTGTACAAGCCTTCCAAGTTTCTCTTCTTTCCAGTAATAGCATAGCAAGATTATGGCTATGGAGAGACATAAGCAAGAAATTCATGATGCTCTTCAAGAGGCCCAAGAAGAATCATCAATAGATTTTGTGGAAAAGGACGCAAAACCAATGAATGTGACGGCCAGTCCGATGACGGACCCCTCAAGATTGGCAAATCCCCTGCATCTTCCACTGCCCATTGCGTCAAAATCTGGCATGATAGAAGTATAAAATGGTTGACAAGTTTGCATCAATAATGAACTGTAACAGAAGCTCCAGGCAGTTGAAAGCCTCGACAACCATGTGCTTTAACAAGTCACCACGACAATGGAGAAGAAAAATACATTGCATGCACAAGAATCAATGCTCACCAGGAGGAACAACCAATCATTGAGCGAACCCCAAAACCATCCGGTACTCATTGAACTGTTTGATCCGGAAAATCTAGAGGGGCCAACGGTTCGAATGTGGCTAACAAGTTTAAAGGTGTACTTCACTGTTTTTGGGGTTAAACGCGAGGCTAAGGGAATTGACCATGCGGCCTTGCCTTTGCGTGTTACAACATTGGATTGGTGGTCTGATACAAAGGACATAAAATGGCAGTTGAAGACCGGTAAAGCTTGATCAACGGCTCACGTGACCCCTCTTGCATTACTGACTGATGGAGTTCTACCTCTCAACAGGATCAATCTGACAAGATTCAATAAAGCCATCAGAGAACTGGTATGACTGAGTGTCCATCATTCTTGTATGCTTTGAAAGTATGAACAAGAAGCCTGATGTATGGTACAAGCCATAGCGAGTACGACACAAGTCTAGCATGGAAGAGGAAATTCAATGTTTTAAAAAAACTATTAGCGTCACTCAAATTTCTCCCAACAAGCTCTGTTTACTCAATACAACAGCCTCAACCGTGACATATGAAAAAGAATCACAATATTTGAGATTGCGGATAAACTTAATTAAATGATTAAAAAAAAGAATCATTGAAAGAACTGAATACAGTGAAAAGTCCAATGTCTGGTGATCCCAAAGCCACGATACTTGTTTTGCAAGCAAGAAGTCACAGTCGACAGAGATCCCTGCTCCAATGGAGGTCGACACTGTGAATCAACAGGATCAAGAGCTATGCTGAAATTGTAAGAATTGGATCCAATTTCACGTGATTTCTGGAATAGAAAGCTGTAGACCAATCATAGGAAGAAGTCCAAAACAGTGTGATGATTTAGGGAACGACAGAGAGCACGAGTACAAAACAGAGCTTCTGTCCAGAAAGAAAATCTATGCCGACCGATTGCCACATTTTAAAGGCTCACAATACAATAGAAATGGGTTCCTAGGATAGGAAAGTATGACGGAGGGCAGAGGGATGACCAACAGGCCATTCTGGTATAGGTGTAACCAATGAGTTGCAAAGTTACAAAAGAGTACAACTGTTAGGAAGTAGGGGGTCCTCTCATGGTTTCATCAGTAATGAGGTGCTTCAAAAGCTGGGTCTAAAGGTCAAACCAAGGTCGTTTGTTTGAAGTATTGTTGATGGAAGACTTTTGATCCGTTGACTTTGCCAATCTATTCCAGTGAAAAATGGGGAACTTGAGGATGTTACAGTGTAGATGACTTGTCCAATGAGCGGTTGCATAATCATTGTCAAGGAGATTTTTTTGTTTTAGCACAATCTGTGAATGCATTGGAGTAGCGACCCAGCCCACATCAGCATCAATGGATGAAAAATGCTTGCATCTGATGGAACCATCCACAACAAAACAATGGTCACTAAAAGAAGAAAGTGAGGAAGTACCAGACAAAGCTACAACAACCACAATAAGATAACCAAATGGAACTGATACAAATCAACGTGGTCAGGGGATGATTTTCACAAGGAGTTCATGCATGGTTAGTCCACGTGGTAGCTGGAAAAGAGGGAAAATTGTGGCTGACAAAATAGAATCAAAAGACTCATTGACCTCCAAATTTGTGAAGTTTATGGACGTGGCAGAGGAGTTTTTACTACTCATCAAGGCGTTTGAAAGAGGTTTCCAGATGAATTACCTCCGGCGCTACCTCCGCAACATAGTGTTAAACACCAAAATGGCCTGAAGGCATAAAACAGACTAAGAATTAAGGAAAGCTACTGGATCAGTGATCAAGAGCTGACCGGGGTGAATTGCCAGATGGACTACATGATTAGGTAGGGTTGTATCCATCCATCCACATCGCTATGAACAGTCCCACAAGGAATACCAATAAATTGTGGATGTGAGTGGATTACCGACCATCGGAAAACATTACCATGATTAACAGCTATGCTCTACCGTGATTTGACTGGATTTTAAACCAAATCTGAGGATAAGAAAATATTTCCATGATTGGCCTATGGAGTTGATACCACCGTGCTCGTATGTCTGATGAAGCAAACAAAATCTCAGCATTCCACACTCAGTACTGGCTCTTTGAGTGCATGATAATGCCATTGAACCAAATTTCTGGGTGATGTTCATGGTGGTTATGAACGACTGTTATCACCTTAAATCAATGATTTTTTTTTATTCTACTTTGATGAAATTTTGGTGCATAGTCCCATGCCAGAAGAACAAAATGTATGTCGCAAGAAATTCCTCATTTTTTCACAACTACCAAACGTTCCTAGAAATCTCTCCAAGTGGGTCCTTGGCCACTGCTAGATCAAGTTTTGGAGCCACATCATCAGCGGTAGACAGATCACACTGGAATAAGAAAGGTGATGTTTGTCACTGATTGGCCTATACCTACCAGTGTTGGAGACATCCAAGCATTTATGGGATTCCATAGCTACTACCATTGATTTGTATAAAGCAACGTTAAATTGTCAATATCTCTCTTTGATCTCACTCATAAATCCACAAAGTGTATTTTGAGAGGTGCTCAACAAGGAGATTTGAACCCTTTGTGACATTCTCTTACCTTGGTGCTAGCCTTACAATTATCATATGTGTCAGTGGACTCATCGTGGTCACCAATGCATCTGATCAAGCAACCGGAGATTTTCTCCTCCAAGACACCAACGGTGGAGAATAATTGGTCAAGTACTTGTCCTGAAAACTATGCAGACCAGTGTTGAACTGCACGGTGCACAAAAAAAAAAACTTATTGGTGGTAGTATACATGTTCAAGACGTGGCAGTTCTAGTTGAAATGCCGACGACGTGTTATCCGCACCAACCACCACATAATCAACTGTCTCATTACTCAATAAAATCTGAACCATTGCCATACTCAATGCATGGAGTTCCTTAAGTCCAAGATGAGCTAGAAAATGAAGTGCTGACATGGAAAGATAAATATAGGGGATGCTCTAAGCTGGCAACTAGACTCGATGGGTGAGATCAAAGTGCTTCAAGTTGAAGGAGACCTCTACCTTGAGGGACTATTCATGAGGAGTTACAAGGATTTCTGCTTGCATGAATAAACTAATTTCGTTTTGGATGCACCCTATGAGAAATGGAAATTCACTTGCCATCATTGTACAACCAAAAAAAGAACTATGAAGAATCATATTGCAGGGCTGCCATGACATGCGTCTTGATGGACACTTTGGTGAGGACAAGACACTCAAGAAACTCGCAAAGGGCTAATTGTTGGACATAATGCAACCTGGCGTTTGAAACAAATGCAAGGATTGTGATGTGCATCAATGCCATAGGTTGAGACGAGGTCAATAACAGGGTTTGCTTCAACCAGTTCTAGTACCAAAGGAGCCATGGTCAGATATCTCTTAGAAATTTGTGGTGGTTTTTCCCATAAGACGCAATCCTCTGAATTTTCAACTGGTCATTGAAGTTGATGAATTTCATGTTGGCTGCAATGGTCAACACCAAGGGAACAGGTTGGAATTTTCTCAACAACATTGTCTAAATACACAACTGTAAGAAAAAGACAGCGATCAGAAGAAGTGCAAAAAAAATTCATGCAGAAATTATGCAATTCTCAAAAGTGTGGGAAAATGAAGGAAGTGAACAGGTAGGTGCTAAAGGAAGGATATAGCTGGAAAACAAAAGAGAAGATGCGGAAGATATAAGTTGGAGAGTCAGAGTGAGGGATAGACAAGGACACACTGAGAGAAGTAAATCGATAGTAAGGAGCTCCCTGCACAGCAGAGCAAAGGAGCGTTGTGGATGGGCAAAAAGATGATGAAGAGCGGCTGGCAAAGAATGACAAAGAGGAGAATGACAGAGCTGATACTTGACAACATGAACAGCGGAATTGGGAAAAAAAGATTGGCAGTGAATGATCTAGATTAAAGTTGCAAGAAAAATTATCATCATTACATACAGGAAAAAACAAGTAAAAAGAGCAGAACAATTCCCTCTTTTTCTTGCGATGTGGTTACAATTGTTAGGGGTGGCTCGACTCTGGGTTGAAAGTTGTGAACCAAAGGCCCGTTGAAAAAAAAGTTTGTTCCAGTAGCTCAACCTTATAAAGAGCTCGGATTATCCAAGGTGCTGAATTCTATGTTCTAATGTAAACACATTGTGTGATTTGATACACAAAAGAACTAGATAGCTTTGTAGGCCTTCTCAAATGGTTCACATTGGTGCAGGATAATTGGATGAAGAGAGTGTTGTTTTGTAAAGGGTTCCTCAATGCACATTTAATGAATACAATTTACAGATCTCAAAAGGCCAAGGGGGACATGTCAAAGGCTGAACTGTAGGAAGTGTATTCTCTTGAGACTGATCAAGTTTTGGTGGCAGTTTACGGAACCATCTCTGCTTCTGCGTTGTCAGAGAAATTCCCATAGGCACTTAGGGAGGTGGATGACAAGGTCAGTAAGTGCCTTACTTAGTTTCATGAGATCAATGAACATACATGATTTTTATCGTCCATTGACAGGAGGCCACTGACTGCAATCCTGGTCATCCATTTCTCAAGCTTTCGGAGTGCTGAGAGGAACCGCTGATTCATCAAGGTTTCTTTGATTTGATCCCTTGACAAGGATTATGAGCTGAAGGAATATACTGGGGAGCTCATTCTCCTTGAGAGTGCCTCATAATGTGGTTTTGGCACTGGTTGGTACTTATGGTGTTTCTATTGGGTATAGACTAGTACCACTTTGGATGCGATAGTAGATCCAAATGGATGGATAAATCATCCAGGGTCAAACAGCCTTAGGTTATTTTTCAAATGAAACTGAACCTCTCAAGATGAGATTGGCGTGAATACTTTAGCCGATTCTCATTCATGTGGGAGAATTAGCTAGGATGCATCAACGTGGCTAATCCACAAAGCTGACAGCCGGTGAGATTCATAGCAACCAATTAAGTTGGTGGGTGTTCATGGGCATTGTAACATCAACAAAGGAAGAACCATACCCCCTTACCCTTTTATTTACCATCTTGAGAGATTATACACAACAATAGTTTTGTAAACAGGGTTCGGATGGAATACTTTGTGGATTCTTAGTTTCAAGACTCTCGGATTCTAGACAAGAACGGATTGGTGGAGGATGCAGGATTTTACCGGCACGTGGAATAGATCATTTTGCTAGATTCAGGATATCCTTAAGGAAAAAAATTCTCTCATTTCCATGACCCTCAGGTGGCAGGATGAAGTGTTAATGTTTGTAAGTGTTGCATGACATGCAACCTAAGTCTTTGAAAGAAGGTTAGTAATCACAGACCTTCTGGACTCCTTGAATATTTTCTATTCCTCAGACTCCATTTGAGTACGTCAACATCGAATTTAATTGTGGATATGGCCCGTGACTGCCATGCAACATTAGTGGTTGAACATCTTCTAATAAACATGACATTTTTCATTCCCAGAATTNCTCATTTCCATGACCCTCAGGTGGCAGGATGAAGTGTTAATGTTTGTAAGTGTTGCATGACATGCAACCTAAGTCTTTGAAAGAAGGTTAGTAATCACAGACCTTCTGGACTCCTTGAATATTTTCTATTCCTCAGACTCCATTTGAGTACGTCAACATCGAATTTAATTGTGGATATGGCCCGTGACTGCCATGCAACATTAGTGGTTGAACATCTTCTAATAAACATGACATTTTTCATTCCCAGAATTACTGATGTGACCGTAGAGGAGTCCGATCATCTCCTCTCTGAGAGTGTCCTGAAGTACAACGGTTTTTTCTTGTGCATTGTCTTTGATCAAGATAGAAAACTTGCTGATATTTTTTGGCGAAAGATGCAAGCATGCTTTAGTAGGGAGTCTTCAATTTCAAAGGTACTTCACCCTCAGACCGATGTAAAAACAAAATGTACGAATCACACTATGGAGTAGATGCTCTACATGTACGTGGATCCCACCATGAAGGGTTGGGACAAATTCCCTGCAACAATAGATGCTTTAGTGAAAAACTTGGTGAAAATTCCATGTAATTCATGCTGTTTGTGTTGAATAGTAGTCGGCATGCAGTGGGACCCTCATCATTTGTAAAATACAGGAGCATATAAGGACATGTTCCTTCTGCTAAAGTCTTTGCCAAGTGCATAGACTCATTGTAATAGGAGGTCAAGGATCAACTTCAAGTGGATGGACAACGACAGAAGACATATGTCAACAAAAACTTTCCATGATGTCTTGTTTCACATTGGCAACACGGTGTTTCTTGGCACAAAAACCTTTGGATTAAGTCGCCATGGAGGTAAAAACTTCTGTTTAAGTAGATTAGGCTACATCCCATTATTGTACGCATTGGTCTGGTGGCATATCAATTGCTACTTCTATGAAGTATAAACACACATGACATTTTTCATGTGAGCCTACTGGCTCCAAACACAATAGAAAGAATATCTCAGCAACAAAAGACAAATTCTTACTGCCGAAGGCCAATACAAGGTCTTCTTCTGACTCCAACACTGAGAGTTTACACTTCGGTTGCGGGTTGCTGTGTCATGCCTTGTTCATTGGGCCAGTTGTGGATTTGAACATAATTCATAGAAGCCCTAATCTTGCTTAGCCACTAGGGTGGTCTACGAGTTCGAGAGTGAGCTCGCAGTTCACACACATCAACACGTTGCAAGGGGCAAGACCTGAACTTGGAAATAGTGAAGAAAATTCTCTCTATATGACATTCATGGATAGTAACCATAGGAAATTTGAGACACCCAATATGATTTTGGCCCAGATAATCAAGCATAATAAGGGAGGCCACTATCCATGCTGACCAACAAGTTGTAGCTTAGGTCAACGTCTTGTACACATGTTCATGTCTTGCTCGTAGGGAGTCTCAAACTCCCTAGGGAGTTTGAGACTCCCCATGCGTTGAAAGGAAACCCGCTGGGCCCCGCTACCATGGGGCCCGGTAGGTGACAACACAAAAGTAGAATCCAAAACCCACTGGACTTGTTGGGAGATGGGTTTGTTTGAGGTTTCAAACTTAAAACAAAAGGTATGTAGTCATAATCAACGTATTTTTTACTTCTTTCTTGAGCTCGCAACCGGACTTCCAAAGTCCACATCGTGATCGAGGGTCTCCAGCTGATCAACGATCAACGACAAAAGGCAGCAATTGTCGACATCGCCAGCCATTGATCAAGATACTAATCATCGATGGCTTGCAGGACGATCCATCAGTGACTTTTATTGCTGACCATCGATCCTATAGATGGTCATGCATATTCTTTTTTAACTTGGTCAGCAATGCATATCGCGATCGATCATGGAAATGGACTGGTCATTTCAGTTGTTTTTGCTGGTGTTGGGCGGGTAAGAGTCACACTCTGTGTTTTATGGGTATCTGAGCTATTGGGCTGAACACAAAATGGGCCTCCAGAGACTCAAGAAATTGGACTCTCCTTACATGGGTCGTTCATGACAATTTCTTCCAAAGTGAAACAAAGGGGAAAACCCCTCTCGCAAGCTTTGGAAGCCATTCTACAACTTCCGATGTCTGTGAGCTAGATTCATTGTCAATACAACACAACTCCATAGCCCAAACTTTGTTGTTTCTTTTACCCTTCTTCCATGCTAGTGCTTTAGCCAACAACATAGTGGCACCACATCAGGGACAGGAAGGCTAGGAAGTTGTTGCATGTTTTTCTCCCTTGTTCAGTGTTGTGGGATGGATCAGGAATGTTCTGCCCCTTGTGGAGGTATGACCCCTGGATCCGTTGTAGTGTGACTCAATCATGCTCAGTCTCATGTGAGATATGACCTGTGAGTACACCATGTGGGTGAGTGGCTACCTTGGCCATTTTGTTGATTTAGCAAAGTGAGAGGTCATGAGTTTCATCCTGGCCCCATGCACATCTTGTTTTCTATGGAAGCTTCCAAGAAATAATGTCCGTAACTTCTTGGATGCTACATGGTGGGTCTGTCACCTTGAAACTAGGATGCTTATGTGTCAAGCTCACATTGTAAGTCTATTGGTGATGTGGCTGGTTCAGGCCACTTCCCAGGAATATGCTTTTGAGTTCTAAGACTGGACTTACAGCTATAAAAGGACTTGTCTTCCATACTGATCAATTGACCCTTGCTTCATGCTCTCTTGCACATTGACGAGTTGAGCTCTTCTTCAGATGTAATGCTAAGGCGTTTGGACTCTTGAAGGTGAAGTGTATGCCTGAGTAAGTTTTGGGGTGCATGACACATGTCAACTAAGGAAGAAGGTGCAAGAGCTCAAGAAGGTACTGTTAAAGCTACTGTTAAAGCCCACAAAGGTGAAAAACTTTGTGAGCTTCTTGGTTTTTGCAGCTTCTCTACCAGAGGTGGTTATCTCGGTAGCAAATAGAAGTTTCCTAGCCTTGCCCCTTGTTTGTGCTGTTCTAATCAGTTTGGATACTTAACATCATACTACGTTAAAAAAAATACAAGTTATCCAAGTTTCTGAATTCCCTAGATCATCTTGTTCTCTTGAAGCCCTTCGCTCATTCACATTATGTTTGATGTAATACTATTGTGGGCAGGAGGTTGTGAAAGAGAGATGTTACATCAAGGGATTGTACTTCATGAAAACATTGCGTACATGATCTCCTTCTATTTTAACGTTGGTGCAGTGATACCTCTTATCTCCCTCTATTTCAACGTGTGTGCAGCTTATCTATCTCCATCTCTCATAAAAAAATACCCCATTTGTCCCTACTGTATAGCAATAAGCTCCATTTCTCCTTATTGGGAAAACTATATCCCATCCATACATCTGGTTTGTGTTAGCTACAGAGCTAACCACCTCTGGCAGAGAAGCCNAAGCTACTGTTAAAGCCCACAAAGGTGAAAAACTTTGTGAGCTTCTTGGTTTTTGCGGCTTCTCTACCAGAGGTGGTTATCTCAGTAGCAAATAGAAGTTTCCTAGCCTTGCCCCTTGTTTGTGCTGTTCTAATCAGTTTGGATACTTAACATCATACTACGTTAAAAAAAATACAAGTTATCCAAGTTTCTGAATTCCCTAGATCATCTTGTTCTCTTGAAGCCCTTCACTCATTCACATTATGTTTGATGTAATACTATTTTGGGCAGGAGGTTGTGAAAGAGAGATGTTACATCGAGGGATTGTACTTCATGAAAACATTGCGTACATGATCTCCTTCTATTTTAACGTTGGTGCAGTGATACCTCTTATCTCCCTCTATTTCAACGTGTGTGCAGCTTATCTATCTCCATCTCTCATAAAAAAATACCCCATTTGTCCCTACTGTATAGCAATAAGCTCCATTTCTCCTTATTGGGAAAACTATATCCCATCCATACATCTGGTTTGTGTTAGCNTCAATTTGTAAACACACAAGAGAGAATCAAGCAAGGGTTAGTTGATCAGCATACAAGACAAGTCCTTTTATAGTTGTCTATCCATTTTTAGAACTCAAAAGCATATTCCTGGGAAGTGGCGTGAACCAGCTACATCACCAATAGACTTGCAGTGTGGACTTGACACAGAAGCATCCTAGTGTCAAGGTGACATACCAACCATGTAACATCCAAGAAGCTACGGAATTTCTTTCTTAGAAGCTTCCACAGCAAACAAGGTGGGCATGGGGCCAGGATCGAAATCATGACCTCTCACTTTGCCAAATAAACAAAATGGCCAAGGTAACCACTCACCCACATGGTGTACTCACAGGTTATATCTCACAAGAGACAGAGCATAGTTTAGTCACACTACAACGGATCTAGGGATCATACCTCCACAAGGGGAAGAGCATTCCTGATCCATCCTACGACACAGAGCAAGGGGCAAAAAAGTTCAAGGAATATCTCCCTTGCACCTCGCGTCAGTGACCATCATCATTCGTCATCACTTACGTTGACCATGCCGTTACCTTACCTGACCGCCTTGTGGAGATCCTTGTCCACTGGCTTCGTAAGCATGTCAGCCCGGTTCAGTTTGGTAATGACATAAAGCTCCTTTGTCCGCTTGTAGACCAAGTCTTGAGCGTAGTGGTAGCGGATCTCAGTGTGCTTTTTGCGCCTAGAGAGGATGGTGTTCTTTGACATGTCAATGGCGCTCATGTTGTCAATCTTGATGACCATCACCGTTGCCTGTGAGATAGCAAGATTCGTAGCCATTACATCTCTTTACACACCTCAGCCAAGGCAATGTACTCAGCTTCAGCTGTTGACAGAGAGACGTATTCCTGCTTGCGACTCTTCAACTGACTGCACCTCCATTCAATATTCACACAAAGCAGGAGGTAGATTTTGTGTCATCGATATTCCCTCCCCAATCAGCATCGTTGTAGCACATGAGACGGAGTGATGNAAATCCAGCGATGCCTCCAAACTGGAGCCCCACGTGCCGCGTCCCCTGAAGGAAGCGCATGATACCTTTCATGGCCTGCCAGTAAAGTGGACCGGGATTGGCCACAGACCGGCTCACCTACCCAACAGCATGGCCTATAGTTGGTCGGGTCTCAACCATGGCATACATCAGACTGCCCACTACAGACTGATATGGGATGCCCAGCATGTCATTTTTCTCCGCTTTGTTGGATGGGGACATGGAGGTGCAGATTTTGCACTCCGAGCTCATGGGTGTGCTGGCAAGTTTAAAATCTGCCATGTCGTATCGTTTGAGGATGGAGTCGATGTATGCAGGAATGTTTCATGGACCCCAAACTTAATCAGGCATACACTTCACCTTCAAGAGTACTAACGCCTTAGCATTACATCTCAAGAAAGGCTNAAGTCGTCAATACGCAAGAGAGCATCAAGCAAGGGTTGATTGATGAGCATACAAGACAAGTCCTTTTATTGCTCCCTGTCCAGTCCTAGAACTCAAAAGCACATTCATGAGAAGTGGTTTGACCCTGCCACATCACCAAGAGACTTGCGCTGTGGGCTTGACACATGAGCATCCTTGTGCCAAGGTGACTGATCAGTCGTGCTGCTTCCCAGAAGCTACGAACTTTCTTTCTTGGAAGCCTCCATAACAACCAAGATGTGCATGGAGCCAGGATCGAACTCATGACCTCTCACTTGGCCAAATCAACAAAATGGCCAGGTTAAACACTCACCTACATGGTGTACTCACAGGTCATATCTCACATGAGACAGAGCATAGTTGAGTCACCCTACAACAAATCTAGGAGTCATACCTCCATGAGGGGCAGAGCGTTCCTAATCAGTCGTACAAGACTGAACAAGGGGCAAACATATTCAACAAATCTCTCCCTTGCACCTTGCGTCAGTTTCCATCATCATTCTTCACCACTTGCCTTGACCATGCCGATACCTTGCCTGCCCGCCTGGTGGAGATCCTTGTCCAATGGCTTTGTAAGCATGTCAGCCCGGTTCAGCTTGGTGCCGACATACTCCAGCTCCACTGTCTTCTTGTAGACAAAGTACTGAGCATAGTGGTAGTGGATCTTGATATGCTTTGTACGCCTGGTCAGAACTGGGTTCTTGGACTTGTCAATCGCGCTCATGTTGTCAATCTTGACGATTGTCGCCATTGCCTGTGGTGCATTGATCTCAGAGAGCAAGCTGCAAAGCCACTACACCTCTTTACACACCTCAGCCAATGCAATGTACTTAGCTTCAGCTGTTGACAGAGAGACACACTCCTGCTTGCAACTCGCTCAAGTGAAAGCACCTCCATTTAGCATACACACAAAGCTGGAGGTGGATTTTCTGTCGTCGATATTGCCTCCCCAGTTAGCATCGGTGTAGCACATGAGACGGAGTGACGCAGATCCAGCGATGCCTCCAAACTGGAGTCCCACATGCTGCGTCTCCTTAAGGTAGCACATGATGCGCTTCACAGCCTGCCAGCGCAGTGGACTAGGATTGGCCACAAACCGGCTCACCTGCCCAACTACATGCGCTATATCTGGCCGGGTGGCGACCATGGCATACATCAGACTGCCCACTGCAGACTGATATGGGATGCCCAGCATGTCATTTTTCTCCGCTTCGTTGGATGGGGACATGGAGGTGGAGAGCTTACACTCTGAGCTCATGGGTGTGCTGGCAGGCTTGCAATCTGCCATGTCGTATCATTTGCGGATGAAGTCGATGTACTTTGTCTGGTTCAAGCTGATGGTACCTGCATCTCTGTCGCGCTTGATGGCAGTTCTAAGATAGAAGTCAAGAGGACCCATGTCCTTCTTCTCGAATCTGCTNTGTCCATGTTCTGGTATCAAAATCTTGGCACTTGTTTTAGCCCATAGAGTGCCTTCATCAATGTGCACACCTTTCCCTAAGGAGAATCAACCCCCTCTGGAACCTCCATCAATACCTCTTTGTCAAGTTTGTCGTAAAGGAAGGTTGTCTTGACATCCATCTGGTGGACCTCCATGTTCTCTGCAGTAGCAATGGCGAGCATTAAGGGGATGGAGGCAAACGTCACAACTGGAGCAAAGGTCCCATCGTACTGTGCGCCAGGCCATTCGGAGAAGCCCTTTGTTACTACCCTAGCCTTGTACTTGTCTATCTTGCCATCCTGTTTCATTTTTGCTTTCAGCACCCATTTGGACCCCACAATGTGAGCCAGGGCAGGTCTGTCCACCAGCACCCATGTCCCATTCTCTTCGATGGAGCTGAGTTCACAACGAATTGCTCCTTCCCACTCTGCTTTGTCAGGCCGAGTGAGTGCCTCTGCGACAGATTTTGGCTCCTCTTGAACCAAGAATGAATAGTTGAAGCCTGTCCCTTCGTCCTTCTCTACATCATAATGCTGCCAAGGTACTCTGAGGCGTGAACTCCTCATTGAACCTGCTGGCTTGTGCTGTTGATGTAGAGGCTGGAGGTCTGGTTTGTCGTTGATGATGGGAGAGGCATCCTCCCCATGTTCTGGAGGACCGGATACGTCAGAATCAGAGTCTGATTCCTCTGAGTCATCTTCATGAGCTCCTCTCCCTGTTGCAGCACCTATCCCATTCCATTGTGTTGGTGCTTTGTCTCCCTCTTCAAGGAGAGTGAGCCGATCTCCCTGTTTTAGAGCGTTCTCAAGTTTGAGATGCTCTCCCTTACTCATAGACCTTTCGTGGAAATCCACGTCTTTGCTACAAATGACCTTCTTGGCTCCTTGGTCCCACAGCCAATAAGCTTTGTGGGCTGTGTCATAGCCGATAAAAATGCACTTTCATGATCTTGCATCGAGCTTTATAGGGCCCTCACCTGACTGGACCTTGGCCAACCCAGTGCAACCAAAAAGCTTCAGATGGGAGGCGGCCAGCTTCTTGCTTGACCATACTTCTTGAGGCATCTTCAGCCACTGTGTTTACTTCTTCTTGCCTCTCCTTTGTAGAGGTGCTGCAGGTGTGAGGTTTACAAGGTAGGTAGCCATACGTGTTGCTTCAGCCCAGAACCTAGGAGGCAGCTTGGCGTCAAAGAGCATGCAACTTGTCATGCCTAGGAGCATTTGGTTCATCCTCTCTATTACGTCGTTGCTTTGAGGTAAGTAGGGTGTTTTCTTGGTGTTCAATTCCCCGTGTCTTGATTCACTCCGTGCACGCTTCGTACTCTTCCCTGTTGTCCGTCCTGAATGCCTTCACCTTCTTACCACTCTGTCGCTCAACCATAGCGACAAAAGCTTGCAAATTCTCCTTCTCCTCGCTTTTCTTTTGAGAAAACATATTCATACCTTGCGACTGTTGTCATCAATGCATGTGAAGAAATATCTGCTGCCTCCATTTGATGGTATGTGAAAGGGGACCGCACACATCAGAGTGCACGAGGTCAAGGGATGCGAGAGCACGCGTGCCATTGCGCTTGAAGGGTTTCATTTTTGCCTTGCCTTGAAGGCATGGCGCACACATGATCCCGGCTCCCTCCGCCTCATCACCTAGCTCCATCCCACGCACTAGCTCCTGCTTTGCCATGAGCTCCACTGTGCAATGAGCCAAAAACTCCTGTGCCACAGGTTCTTAAAGGATGTGTACAGGCTAGAATGAACAGCCCCGGTGGCTGCATTTACTTGCGGTTTTGTTGCTAAATCTTCTGCTGCTACTGCTTCCACTGATCCAACATGTCCTTCCTCATCTGAATCTATATGGCTGCTCTCCTCATCATCACTCTTGACCGAAGATTCAGCCGTTGAAGTTTTTGTTTTGGTCTCCAGGACGTAGAGTCCATCAACGTGAAGAACCTCTGCAACAACCTTCTTGGCAGAGTAGGAGATGTTGATGTCCTTGGTAGGG
>SZWC01016218.1:51261-65850 GCA_023375785.1 Penium margaritaceum
CTGTTGATGTAGAGGCTGGAGGTCTGGTTTGTCGTTGATGATGGGAGAGGCATCCTCCCCATGTTCTGGAGGACCGGATACGTCAGAATCAGAGTCTGATTCCTCTGAGTCATCTTCATGAGCTCCTCTCCCTGTTGCAGCACCTATCCCATTCCATTGTGTTGGTGCTTTGTCTCCCTCTTCAAGGAGAGTGAGCCGATCTCCCTGTTTTAGAGCGTTCTCAAGTTTGAGATGCTCTCCCTTACTCATAGACCTTTCGTGGAAATCCACGTCTTTGCTACAAATGACCTTCTTGGCTCCTTGGTCCCACAGCCAATAAGCTTTGTGGGCTGTGTCATAGCCGATAAAAATGCACTTTCATGATCTTGCATCGAGCTTTATAGGGCCCTCACCTGACTGGACCTTGGCCAACCCAGTGCAACCAAAAAGCTTCAGATGGGAGGCGGCCAGCTTCTTGCTTGACCATACTTCTTGAGGCATCTTCAGCCACTGTGTTTACTTCTTCTTGCCTCTCCTTTGTAGAGGTGCTGCAGGTGTGAGGTTTACAAGGTAGGTAGCCATACGTGTTGCTTCAGCCCAGAACCTAGGAGGCAGCTTGGCGTCAAAGAGCATGCAACTTGTCATGCCTAGGAGCATTTGGTTCATCCTCTCTATTACGTCGTTGCTTTGAGGTAAGTAGGGTGTTTTCTTGGTGTTCAATTCCCCGTGTCTTGATTCACTCCGTGCACGCTTCGTACTCTTCCCTGTTGTCCGTCCTGAATGCCTTCACCTTCTTACCACTCTGTCGCTCAACCATAGCGACAAAAGCTTGCAAATTCTCCTTCTCCTCGCTTTTCTTTTGAGAAAACATATTCATACCTTGCGACTGTTGTCATCAATGCATGTGAAGAAATATCTGCTGCCTCCATTTGATGGTATGTGAAAGGGGACCGCACACATCAGAGTGCACGAGGTCAAGGGGTGCGAGAGCACGCGTGCCATTGCGCTTGAAGGGTTTCATTTTTGCCTTGCCTTGAAGGCATGGCGCACACATGATCCCGGCTCCCTCCGCCTCATCACCTAGCTCCATCCCACGCACTAGCTCCTGCTTTGCCATGAGCTCCACTGTGCCATGAGCCAAAAACGCCTGTGCCACAGGTTCTTAAAGGATGTGTACAGGCTAGAATGAACAGCCCCGGTGGCTGCATTTACTTGCGGTTTTGTTGCTAAATCTTCTGCTGCTACTGCTTCCACTGATCCAACATGTCCTTCCTCATCTGAATCTATATGGCTGCTCTCCTCATCATCACTCTTGACCGAAGATTCAGCCGTTGAAGTTTTTGTTTTGGTCTCCAGGACGTAGAGTCCATCAACGTGAAGAACCTCTGCAACAACCTTCTTGGCAGAGTAGGAGATGTTGATGTCCTTGGTAGGGACTATCACCGCTTCTTTCATTTTAGAGACCACCGGCATGCCATGGTCATTCATCTTAGAGATGGAGAGAAGGTTGGCTGTGAGTGAGGGCAAGTAGACCACCCCCTCTAGCTTGAGGTCAGAATCTCCACCGTTGACACCCATTGTGACCAGCTTGTCACCAATCCCCTCAGCTACCTCAACCTTTCCATTGGTAACTCTGAAGATCTTTTTGCATAGAGCAAGAGAGATGAAGTCTCTCTTCTTGTAAGTGGTATGCTCGTTTGTGCTTGAGTCAAGGCCGTAAGCTCCTGGCGTGAGTATTGCCCTCCCTTTGTTGGAGGCACACTCAACCATCAAGCTTGTGGGATCCTTCCCACAATTTCCCCCTCGCCATTCATCCCCATCTCCTCCCTCTCTCTTGGGTGCACGGCACTCTCAAGTCCAGTGTCTAGCCTTCCCACAGTTATGGCAGTTTCCTTGGCACTTTGCACCCCTTCCACTATTGCTAGTGTTATCTTTTCCCTTTTACCCAGAGGAGGAGGTATTGNGGCTGGTTCAGGCCACTTCCCAGGAATGTGCTTTTGAGTTCTAGGACTGGACAGACAGCTATAAAAGGACTTGTCTTGCATGCTGATCAATCAACCCTTGCTTGATGCTCTCTTGCGTATTGACGACTTGAGCTCTTCTTGAGATGTAATGCTAAGGCGTTAGTACTCTTGAAGGTGAAGTGTATGCCTGATTAAGTTTGGGGTGCATGACACATGTCAACAAAGGAAGAAGGCCTAAAAACCTTTGTGAGCTTTTTGGTTTCGCGGCTTCTCTGCCAGAGGTGGTTAGCTCAGTAGCTAACACTCTGTCATCCATGATGATCTCAAACTGCCACTTCCAGAGCGCAAACCCCTCTCCATCAAACTTGAGGATGGGCGAATGATTCTGTGGTTCCCCTGTCCCTGCCATTCCTACAACTACAACTGCTATAGCTACTGCATCTGTTGTTGATGCCGATGAACCAGTGTTTGAGGCCGCTGTAGGCTGTTGGTGAGAATAGGCAACTGCTCTCCCTGTTCACGTTGGCTGTTGCAAGCAGATGTAGGCAGATATAGGCTGATGTAGGCTGATGTCAGCTCCCAAGGTAGAAAGGTGCAGGTGTGTTGCATTCCCCTCCTGCTGATGTTGCCCTGCAAACAGAGAAGTTGGGTGAGAGCGAAGGCGCTCTCACTGCTTGTGACGTTAGCGGATGCGTGCGTGAAAATTCCCTAACCAGTGGAGCGGGCCCATAACCCTTTGTTAGCTATTGAGCTAACCACCTCTGGCAGAGAAGCCGCNCATGCCATGGTCATTCATCTTAGAGATGGAGAGAAGGTTGGCTGTGAGTGAGGGCAAGTAGACCACCCCCTCTAGCTTGAGGTCAGAATCTCCACCGTTGACACCCATTGTGACCAGCTTGTCACCAATCCCCTCAGCTACCTCAACCTTTCCATTGGTAACTCTGAAGATCTTTTTGCATAGAGCAAGAGAGATGAAGTCTCTCTTCTTGTAAGTGGTATGCTCGTTTGTGCTTGAGTCAAGGCCGTAAGCTCCTGGCGTGAGTATTGCCCTCCCTTTGTTGGAGGCACACTCAACCATCAAGCTTGTGGGATCCTTCCCACAATTTCCCCCTCGCCATTCATCCCCATCTCCTCCCTCTCTCTTGGGTGCACGGCACTCTCAAGTCCAGTGTCTAGCCTTCCCACAGTTATGGCAGTTTCCTTGGCACTTTGCACCCCTTCCACTATTGCTAGTGTTATCTTTTCCCTTTTACCCAGAGGAGGAGGTATTGNTGTTAGCTATTGAGCTAACCACCTCTGGCAGAGAAGCCGCAAAACCAAAACTCTCACAAAGGTTTTAAGCGTTCTTCCTTTGTTGACATGTGTCATGCAGCCCAAACTTAATCAGGCATACACTTCACCTTCAAGAGCACTAAAGCCTTAGAATTACATTCCAAGAAGAGCTCAAGTCGTTAATATGCAAGAGAGCATCAAGCAAGGGTTGATTGATCAGCATGCAAGACAATTCCTTTTATAGATGTCTGTCCAGTCGTAGAACTCGAAAGCACATTCCTGGGAAGTGGCCTGAACCAGCTACATCACCAATAGACTTGCACTGTGGGCTTGACACATAAGCATCCTAGTGTCAAGATGACAGACCAACCATGTCGCGTCCAAAAAGCTACGGACTTTCTTTCTTGGAAGCTTCCACAACAAACAAGATGGGCATGGGGCCAGGATCAAACTCATGACCCCTCACTTGGCCAAATCAACAAAATGGCCAAGGTAACCACTCACCCACATGGTGTACTCATAGGCCATATCTCACAAGAGACAAAGCATAGTCGAGTTACACTACAACGACTCTAGGGGTCATACCTCCACAAGGGGAAGAGCATTCCTGATCCGTCCTACAACACTGAACAAGGGGCAAAAACATTCAACAGTTCTGTCATGTTTTTAAAGTGACGCATGTTGATGGTTGAGGATGATAAAAACGAGTGTGCAAGTGTTAGATTACGGCCTCCACAATGGAGGGCCACAATCGCCTTGGGAGGGGTTGATGTTGGAAACAAAAGTGCTGAGGGATTTCCATCGGACAACACTTCTGTCGCTCCTCCTCCTCGCAACCCCTTCTTCCAATGCCACACTTAATCTAGGCCCTCGTGGGCTGGGATGGCCATTGGAGTGGTTGGCATTATTCTAGCAGAATACAAGCATTTTACAGGGATGAGGTACAAAGCAGAAGACAGTCCAAGGAATTGGGTCCATTGGCTTGCTTGTATTTAGCAGTTTGTGTTATCTGATGACATGTATTACGCATGTCAAGTGCAAGTATACAATATCGAGAAACATGATGAAGCATATGTTGGGTCTCAGACACTTTCATTCAGTAACACGTGTGACACCGCGTAGCAAGTGGTTTCTTCAAGGAACCCTGTTGCAAGGGGGTTTGAGAATATCGAAGCACAGCTTTCTAAGATTATAACTCTGTCCAGACCTTGTCCAAACAATATTGAAACATGGATATGGTTCGGGGCACTTCGGTCGACCCTTGTAAACAGTGGCTACCTGTGTAAAACATTCCAGAGTAGAAAAATGGAGATTGGGGCAGCTGGTCAATGTGCCCTCGACCGAATGACGTAAAACATCTTGAGATTGATGGGCTGTAGGACGTAAATTCAAGGACAAGAATTCCCACTCGCAAAGTTGAAGGATTTGTGTACTTCTAGGACGAAACAATTCCCCCCTCTTAGCTGTGTCCTCTTGGTGAATTAGCAAATGTAGGCTCATCACACCTGTCATAGCCATCGATCAGATAACCGACGTCTCCGAGGTTTTTGTAGGGGTTACGGTTGTTGTGCACAGCATCAGAGCCTTGTCAATTGACCAGATACCTGGTGTTTTTCCACATCATTGATGCTCGTGGATGTCCTTAATCATGTTATATGTATCCATATCCACTTGAAATTGATGTGGACGAGTGACATCTCTGTCGACGAATTTCTTGCTCGGGTCTGGGTACTGCTTGAGCCTGCTTAAGTGGAAAATGTGGCGGATCGCCATGTCATGTGGTAGGTTGAGTCGAATGAAAATCTGGATTTTCATTTGTCCAGCTCTCAAATGAGTTTTTCCTTTGCTCGATTCTCAATCGGGTTACAAAAAGTCTGTTCCATAGGGTTTGATGTTCTGTAAGCTCAATAGGACACGTTCATAAGCACTGAACATGTCATCACTACGATTTCGTTCCGTTGCTTGCTTCATCACTACTTTTTTCTTTGCAAGGATCTCCCATACGTTGAAGAAGTCCTGTCGATGGATTTCAATTGTGGGAATGCCAATTTGGCTTTGCAATTCCGCAGGTGTGGATGGGATTTTGTAGCAAACCATCTGAATTTTGCCCCTTGCAGTGGAACTTACAGAGTTTCATACAAGTTTGGCGGTCCACAGTTTCTACCCAATCAATGCTGTGGGGATCGCATCACGTGCAAAGGATTTTTTTAGTGCTTTTTAGGCCCGCATGGTTTTCCCATCGGTTTGAGGATGGAATTCCATTGATAGTTTGATTCAACTGCTATGATGCCTGTAGCAGGAGGGCCGGTTCGGCCCTCCCTCCTCGTTCACGCAAGGAATGGTTACGCACCAACCCTCGCATCAGCGAGGGCTAGCCGACGGCCAGCACTTTGTGTTAGCTACTGAGCTAACCACCTCCGGTAGAGAAGCCGCAAAACCAAAAAGCTCACAAAGGTTGTTACACATTCTTCCTTTGCAGGTATGTTTCGTACACCCCAAACTTTATCAGGCATACACTTCACCTTCAAGAGTACGAACGCATTAGCATTACATCTAAAGAAAGGCTTAAGCCGTCAATACGCAAGAGAGCATCAAGCAAGGGTTGCTTGATGAGCATGCAAGACAAGTCCTTTAATAGCTGCTTGTCCAGTCCTAGAACTCAAAAGCACATTCCTGAGAAGTGGCTTGACCCTGCTACATCACCAAGAGACTTGCGCTGTGGGCTTGACACATAAGCATCCTTGTGCCAAGGTGACTGATCAGTCGTGCTGCTTCCCAGAAGCTACGAACTTTCTTTCTTGGAAGCCTCCATAACAACCAAGATGTGCATGGAGCCAGGATCGAACTCATGACCTCTCACTTGGCCAAATCAACAAAATGGCCAAGTTAAACACTCACCTACATGTTGTACTCACAGGTCATATCTCACATGATACAGAGCATAGTTGAGTCACCTTACAACAAATCCAGAAGTCATACCTCCATAAGGGACAGAGCGTTCCTAATCAGTCGTATAAGACTGAACAAGGGGCAAACATATTCAACAAATCTCTCCCTTGCACCTTGCGTCAGTTTCCATCATCATTCTTCACCACTTGCGTTGACCATGCCGATACCTTGCCTGCCCGCCTGATGGAGATCCTTGTCCAATGGCTTTGTAAGCATGTCAGCCCGGTTCAGCTTGGTGCCGACATACTCCAGCTCCACTGTCTTCTTGTAGACAAAGTCCTGAGCATAGTGGTAGCGGATCTCGACATGCTTTGTACCCCTGGTCAGAACTGGGTTCTTGGACTTGTCAATCGCGCTCATGTTGTCAATCTTGACGATTGTCGCCGTTGCCTGTGGTGCCTTGATCTCAGAGAGCAAGCTGCAAAGCCACTGCACCTCTTTACACACCTCAGCCAATGCAATGTACTTAGCTTCAGCTGTTGACAGAGAGACACACTCCTGCTTGCAACTCGCTCAAGTGACAGCACCTCCATTTAGCATACACACGAAGCTGGAGGTGGATTTTCTGTCATCGATATTGCCTCCCCAGTCAGCGTTGGTGTAGCACATGAGACGGAGTGACGCAGATCCAGCGATGCCTCCAAACTGGAGTCCCACATGCTGCGTCCCCTTAAGGTAGCACATGATGCGCTTCACAGCCTGCCAGTACAGTGGACTGGGATTGGCCACAAACCGGCTCACCTGCCCAACTACATGGGCTATATCTGGTCGGGTGGCGACCATGGCATACATCAGACTGCCCACTACAGACTGATATGGGATGCCCAGCATGTCAGTTTTCTCCGCTTCGTTGGATGGAGACATGGAGGTGGAGAGCTTACACCCTGAGCTCATGGGTGTGCTGGCAGGCTTGCAATCTGCCATGTCGTATCGTTTGAGGATGGAGTCGATGTAATTTGTCTGGTTCAGGCCGATGGTACCTGCGGCTCTGTCAGGCTTGATGGCAATGCCAATGTAGAAGTTAAGAGGACCCATGTCCTTCATCTTGAACCTGCTACTCAGTTGCCCCTTGAGATCGTCTAACGGGTGCGTCAAAGAAGAGCACAAAATGAGGTCATTGACGTACAAGGTGACCAACATAGTCCCTTTGTCACTCTCATGTACGTACATGCTAGGGTCGTTGTTGCAGTGCATGAAGGACTCCTTGGCCATGAATGTATCTATCTCTTGGTACCAAAGTCTTGGCGCTTGTTTTAGCCCATAGAGCACCTTCACCAACTTGCACACCTTGCCCTTGGGAGCATCAATTCTCTCTGGAACCTCCATCAGCACCTCCTTGTCAAGTTTGTCGTAAAGGAAGGCTGTCTTGACATCCATCTGGTGGACCTCCATGTTCCTTGGTAGCAGCAATGGCAAGCATTAACCGGATAGAGGCAAACGTCACAACGGGAGCAAAAGTCTCATCATACTCTGCGCCCGGCCGTTGAGAGAACCCCTTTGCTACCACCTGTGCCTTATACTTGTCTAACTTACCATCATGTTTCCTATTTCCTTTTAGCACCCACTTGGACCCCACAACATGGCCGCCGGCAGGTCCGTCCACCAGCACCCATGTCCCATTCTCCGCGATGGAGCTGAGTTCAGTGCGAATTGCTTCATCCCACTTAGCTTTGGCAGGCCACGTGAGGGCCTCTGCGACAGAAGTTGGCTCCTCTTGAACCACGAACGAATAGTTAAAGCCTGTNGTACCAAAGTCTTGGCGCTTGTTTTAGCCCATAGAGCACCTTCACCAACTTGCACACCTTGCCCTTGGGAGCATCAATTCTCTCTGGAACCTCCATCAGCACCTCCTTGTCAAGTTTGTCGTAAAGGAAGGCTGTCTTGACATCCATCTGGTGGACCTCCATGTTCCTTGGTAGCAGCAATGGCGAGCATTAACCGGATAGAGGCAAACGTCACAACGGGAGCAAAAGTCTCATCATACGCTGCGCCCGGCCGTTGAGAGAACCCCTTTGCTACCACCTGTGCCTTATACTTGTCTATCTTACCATCATGTTTCCTATTTACTTTTAGCACCCACTTGGACCCCACAACATGGCCGCCGGCAGGTCCGTCCACCAGCACCCATGTCCCATTCTCCGCGATGGAGCTGAGTTCAGTGCGAATTGCTTCATCCCACTTAGCTTTGGCAGGCCACGTGAGGGCCTCTGCGACAGAAGTTGGCTCCTCTTGAACCACGAACGAATAGTTAAAGCCTGTCCATTCACCCCTATTTGCGTCGTAATACTGCCGAGAAACTTTCAGACGTGAACTGCTCCTTGGACTTGCTGACTGTTGCTGTCAATGTAGAGGCTGGAGGTATGTTTTGTCGTCGATGGGGGGAGAGGTATCCTCCTCATGGTCTGGAGGATCAGATACGTCAGACCCGGAGGCTGATTCCTCAGAGTCATCTTCATCAGCTTCTCTCCCTGCTGTAGTACCCAGCCCATGCCATTGTGCTGGTGCTTTGCCTCCCTCCTGAAGAAGAGTGAGCCACTCTCCCTGTTTTGGACTATTCTCAAGTTCAAGAAGCTCTCCCTTACTCACTGAACTTTCATCAAAATCCACGTCTTTGCTGTGGATGACCTTCTTAGCTCCTAGGTCCCATAGTCTATAAGCTCTGTGGGCGGTGTCATAGCCGATGAAAATACACTTTCATGCTCTTGCATCGAGCTTTCAAGGACCCTAACCCGCTTGGACCTTGGCAAAGCCGGTGCAACCAAACACCTTGAGATGGGAGGCCTCCGGCTTCCTGCCTAACCATGCTTCTTGAGGCGTCTTCAGCTGCTGTATCCGCTTCTTCTTGCCTCTCCTTTGCAAAGCTGCTGCAAGTGTGAGGTTCACAAGATACGTAGCAGTGTGTGCTGCTTCAGCTCAGAACCTAGGAGGCAGCTTGGCGTAAAAGAGCATGCACCTTATCATGCCAAGGAGGGTTTGATTCATCCTCTCTGCTACGCCGTTGCTTTGAGGTGAGTAGGGAGTAGTTTTCTGGTGTTCAATACCCTGTGTCTTGAGCCACTCCCTGCAGGCTTCGTACTCCCCCCCATTGTCCGTCCTGAATGCCTTCACCTTCCTTCCACTCTGTTGCTCAACCATAGCGAAAAAGGCTTGCAGATTCTCCTTCACCTCACTTCTCTTTTTGAGAAAGTATATCCAGACCTTGCTGCTGTTGTCGTCGATGCAAGTGAGGAAATATCTGTTGCCTCCATTGGACGGTATGCAAAAGGGACCATACACGTCAGAGTGGATGAGGTCAAGGGGTGCAAGAGCACGCGTACCATTACGCCTGAAAGGTTTCTTCTTGGCCTTGCCTTGAAGGCATGGCTCACACAAGATCCCAGCTCCCTGCGCCTCATCACCTTGATCCATCCAACACACTAGCTCCTGCTTATTCATGAGTACCAATGTGTGATGTGCCACGTGCCCAAAGCGCTTGTGCCACAAGTTCTTGGACGATGTGCGCTGGCTGGAATGAACAGCCCCGGTGGTTGCATTTGCTTCCAGTTTTGTTGCCAAATCTTTCGCTACCACTGCTTCCACTGCTCCAACATGTCCTTCGTTATCAGAATCTACATCGCTGCTCTCCTCATCATCACTCCTGGCCAAAGATTCAGCCGTTGATATTGTCATCTTGGTCTGCAAGACGTATAGTCCATCAACGCGAGGGACTTGTGCAACAACCTTCTTGGCAGGGTAGGAGATGTTGATGTCCTTGGTAGGGACTATCACTGCTTCCTTCTCTCTAAAAACAATTGTCATGCCATGGTCATTTATCTTAGAGACAGAGAGCAGGTTGGCTGTGAAGGAGGGCAAGTAGACTACCCCCTCTAGCTTGAAGTCGGAGTCCGCACCGTTGACACCCACTGTGACCAGCTTGTCACCAATCCCCTCAGCTACCTCAACCTTGCCGTTGGCGACTCTGAAGTTCTTGTTACATGGAGAAAGAGAGATGAAGTCTCACTTCTCATAAGTGGTGTGCTCGTTTGTGCCCGAGTCAAGGCCGTAAGTTCCTGGCCTGAGTATCGCCCTCCCTTTTTTGGAGGCACACTCAGCCATGAAGCTTGTGGGATCCTTCCCACCATTTCCCCCTTGCCATTCATCCTCGTCTCCTCTCTCCTTCTTGGGTACCCGGCACTCCCGAGCCCTGTGTCCAGCCTTACCACAGTTATGGCAGTTTCCTTGACTCTTTGGACCCCTTCCACTATTGTCAGTGCCGTTGTTTCCCTTGTATCCAGAGGAGGAGGTATTGCGGAAGGTACCGCTGCTTCGTGAGGCAAAGGCAGCCATCTTTGCTTCACTACTGTTGTGACGCATGGCTTCATTCTGCACATACTCCAAGGCAGTGGTGTAGGATACTTGCTCTTCAGTCCATCCTCCAATCGCTGTGATCATGGGACCCCCGCTCTCCGGCAGCGTCATCAGATTAATCATGGCCTGCATATCGGATTTCAGGTCCCACCACATGCCGTTGGCTTGTTGCAAGAGCGTCTCAAACTTCTACATAAAGGCGGAGACATCCTCCCCTTCACCAAGCCTCATACTGATGAGCATTTGTAGAATGAAGAGATGGTTGGTAAGTGAGGAGGACTGAAACACCTTGCCCAGTATGGCGTATATCGCGGCTGGCACTATACAACCGCTGATGTGTGAGAGGACTGAGGGTTGTATGGAGGACACGAGAACGGCAAGAGCCTTCTTGTTGAGCTTGACCCATGCCACAAGGTCAGCACCCTTCTCCTTTGGTGCTGGGATACTTCCGTCAAAATATCCTAGCAAGTCTCTATCACCTATGATGATCTCAAACTGCCACTTCGAGAGTGCAAACCCTTCTCCATCAAAATTGAGGATGGGAGAATGATTCTGTGGTTCCCCTGTCCCTGCCATCCCTACACCTACAACTGCTATAGCTCCTGCATCTGTTGTTGATGCCAATGCACCTGTGTTTGAGGCCGCTGTAGGCTGTTGGTGAGAAGAGGCAACTGCTTGCCCGATTCACGTTGGCCGATGCAAGCAGATGTAGGCTGATGTAGGCTGATGTCAGCTCCCAAGGCCAAAGATGCTGATGTGTTGCATCCCCCTCCGGCTGATGATTGACCTACAAACAGTGAGCTTGGGTGAGAGCGTAGGCGCTCTCACTACTTGTGACTTTGGCGATTGCGTGCGTGAAACTTGTCTAACCAGAGGAGTGGGCCCATAATACTTTGTTAGCTACTAAGCTAACCACCTCCGGCAGAGAAGCCGCAAAACCAAAAAGCTCACAAAGGTTTTCACACCTTCTTCCTTTGCACGTATTTGTCGTGCACCCCAAACTTGATCAGGCATACACTTCACCTTCAAGAGTACTAACGCCTTAGCATTACATCTTAAGAAGGGCTCAAGTCATCAACACGCAAGAGAGNTGAGAGCGTAGGCGCTCTCACTACTTGTGACTTTGGCGATTGCGTGCGTGAAACATGTCTAACCAGAGGAGTGGGCCCATAACACTTTGTTAGCTACTAAGCTAACCACCTCCGGCAGAGAAGCCGCAAAACCAAAAAGCTCACAAAGGTTTTCACACCTTCTTCCTTTGCACGTATTTGTCGTGCACCCCAAACTTGATCAGGCATACACTTCACCTTCAAGAGTACTAACGCCTTAGCATTACATCTTAAGAAGGGCTCAAGTCATCAACACGCAAGAGAGCATCAAGCAACGGTTGATTGATGAGCATGCAAGACAAGTCCTTTCATAGCTGCCTGTCGAGTTCTAGAACTCAAAAGCACATTCCTGTGAAGTGGCTTGACCCTGCCACATCACCAAGAGACTTGTGCTGTGGGCTTGACACATAAGCATCCTTGTGCCAACAAGACTGATCAGTCGTGCTGCTTCCCAGAAGCTACGGACTTTCTTTCTTGGAAGCTTCCATAACAACCAAGATGTGCATGGAGCCAGGATCGAACTCATGACCTCTCACTTGGCCAAATCAATAAAATGGCCAGGTTAACCACTCACCTACGTGGTGTAATCACAGGTCATATCTCACATGAGACAGAGCATAGTTGAGTCCACCTACAACAAATCCAGGGGTCATACCTCCACAAGGGGCAAAGCGTTCCTGATCTGTCGTACAAGACTGAACAAGGGGCAAACATATTCAACACTTTGCTGGCCACCGGCCCGCTAGCTACTNTTCTTGGAAGCTTCCATAACAACCAAGATGTGCATGGAGCCAGGATCGAACTCATGACCTCTCACTTGGCCAAATCAATAAAATGGCCAGGTTAACCACTCACCTACGTGGTGTACTCATAGGTCATATCCCACATGAGACAGAGCACAGTTGAGTCCACCTACAACAAATCCAGGGGTCATACCTCCACAAGGGGCAAAGCGTTCCTGATCTGTCGTACAAGACTGAACAAGGGGCAAACATATTCAACACTTTGCTGGCCACCGGCCCGCTAGCTACTGGCCGGTAGGACGGCCGGCGACTGGCCACGTGACCGGCCGGCCACCAGCCGTCCAGCCGCCAGNAACTCATGACCTCTCACTTGGCCAAATCAATAAAATGGCCAGGTTAACCACTCACCTACGTGGTGTAATCACAGGTCATATCTCACATGAGACAGAGCATAGTTGAGTCCACCTACAACAAATCCAGGGGTCATACCTCCACAAGGGGCAAAGCGTTCCTGATCTGTCGTACAAGACTGAACAAGGGGCAAACATATTCAACACTTTGCTGGCCACCGGCCCGCTAGCTACTGGCCGGTAGGACGGCCGGCGACTGGCCACGTGACCGGCCGGCCACCAGCCGTCCAGCCGCCAGCCGCCGATCGCGGCCTCAACCTGATCGGTGACTGAGGGGCCATGAGGGTCTCGAGGGCGAGGCCTCGTGGCTTCATGCCCTTGCTCCCCCCTCGCCCTCCTTGAAAGCGAGCAAGCGAGGACGAGGGATAGGGGGAGCAAGGGTGGGAGGGAGAAGTGAGGGAAGCAAACGAGAAAAGTTGGCACAAAATCGCCGATCTCACCTCGCATGTGACGATTTCACGTCGACGCGTCAAAAAACAAAACTCGAGTTTCTTTAGGACAGAATATGAGTTTTGAATCCGGAAAACTCGTGTGAATGCATGAGTTCGAGGTAAAAACCCCCTGTTTAGGTCCCAAAACAAGGGGTCAGGTTAAAAACGGAAATGGGTCTCCGGAGACTCAAAATATTTGAGTCTCCTTGCTCTGGGTCATTGATGACAATCGTCCCTCAGTCCTTTGAAGGGGGTCAACCCCTGACGTGGACTGTGAACGCCATTGTGCAAACTTCAACAACGACTGCAGAGCAGGACGTGGAGACTTGACCCGTCACAGTGGTATTAGAGCAAGAGGATCCCTGCGACTAAGGGTTCGACGGAAACGGTGGCTATGCCGTATGTAAAATGCTGCCGGCAGCTACAAGCAGCAGCAAAAATGCGAAAGGGACATACAACATCCATACTAATCCATTTCGAATGCTGAAAACATCGTTTAAAAGATCTTAAAGAGCTCAACTTCAACCACCCAACTTATTTGAGCTTCTTCTTCACTCCAGGGAGCGAGGTGGATTTTTCTTGGACCGGGTGGGGAGTGCCTTACCCCAAAACCCCCAATTGGCCTCTGTTTCNGGACATACAACATCCATACTAATCCATTTCGAATGCCGAAAACATCGTTTAAAATATCTTAAAGAGCTCAACTTCAACCACCCAACTTATTTGAGCTTCTTCTTCACTCCAGGGAGCGAGGTGGATTTTTCTTGGACCGGGTGGGGAGTGCCTTACCCCAAAACCCCCAATTGGCCTCTGTTTCTAAGGTTCCCTCCCCCCTCCTTCAACCAAAACATTGGGACAGTGTTTCTTCCCAAGACCAGGGGCTGTCACGGCCTGAGAACACCCTAGAAAGAGGGAGGAAGACACCTTGAGGACTTTTGGCGGCTTCCCCAATGCCGCCGGCTTTAGGATGATTCCGCCAAGGGGCATGAGACTCGTGAAGAAGACTCAAAAAGAGGCCAAAGAATACAAAAAGAAAAGAGGAAGACAAGAAGTTAGAAGCAAGAGTGAAAGAGTTGCTATGAATTGTTGTAATTCGCTTCCTACTCTTTGCCCTAGCTTTGTGAGCGGTACTCACACTTTTTGTCATTTCCTTGTATTGTAATTTTCTGCTTTTCTCGATTCTAGTCGTTACCAATTGCCTTGAGTTACAGCTTAGGAAGACTAGCTTCAGAATCCGCGCCCTTGTGCCAACGTGGCGGCCTAGGAAAACAGAATTTAAAGTTGTAATTGCCTCACCGATCGTGAGAACAAGATTTTAGAAGGTGATTCCTCCTCAAATTTGTTTGGTGATCTTCACAACGATCTTCACTTACTAGTTGCATAAG
>SZWC01016219.1:26317-44547 GCA_023375785.1 Penium margaritaceum
ACATGTGACTGCCACAGGTGTAGAATCACCTGCAACCCCACTTTGCACAAAACTACATGTGACTGCCACGGGTGTAGAATCACCTGCAACCCCACTTTGCACAAGACCACATGTGACTGTCACGGGTGTAGAATCACCTGCAACCCCTTTTTGCACAAAACTACATGTGACTGCCACGGGTGTAGAATCACCTGCAACCCCACTTTTCACAAAACAACCTGTGACTGCCACTGGTGTAGAATCACCTGCAACCCCACTTTGCACAAAACTACATGTGACTGCCACGGGTGTAGAATCACCTGCAACCCCACTTTGCACAAAACTACATGTGACTGCCACGGGTGTAGAATCACCTGCAACCCCACTCTGCACAAAACTACATGTGACGGCCACGGGTGTAGAATCACCTGCAACCTCACTTTGCACAAAACTACATGTGACTGCCACAGGTGTAGAATCACCTGCAACCCCACTTTGCACAAAACTACATGTGATTGCCACGGGTGTAGAATCACCTGCAACCCCACTTTGCACAAAACTACGTGTGACTGCCACGGGTGTAGAATCACCTGCAACCCCACTTTGCACAAAACTACATGTGACTGCCACGGGTGTAGAATCACCTGCAACCCCACTTTGCACAAAACTACGTGTGACTGCCACGGGTGTAGAATCACTTGCAACCCCACTTTGCACAAAACTACATGTGACTGCCACGGGTGTAGAATCACGTGCAACCCCACTTTGCAGAAAACAACATGTCACTGCCACAGGTGTAGAATCACTTGCAAACCCACTTTGCACAAAACTACATGTGACTGCCACAGGTGTAGAATCACCTGCAACCCCACTTTGCACAACACTACATGTGACTGCCACGGGTGAAGAATCACGTGCAACCCCACTTTGCACAAAACTACGTCTGACTGCCACGGGTGTAGAATCACTTGCAACCCCTCATTGCACAAAACTACACGTGACTGCCACGGGTGTAGAATAACCTGCAACCCCACTTTGCACAAAACTACATGTGACTGCCACGGGTGTAGAATCACGTGCAACCCCACTTTGCACGCAACTACATGTGACTGCCACGGGTGTAGAATCACGTGCAACCCCACTTTGCACGCAACTACATGTGACTGCCACGGGTGTAGAATCACGTGCAACCCCACTTTGCACGCAACTACATGTGACTGCCACGGGTGTAGAATCACGTGCAACCCCACTTTGCACGCAACTACATGTGACTGCCACGGGTGTAGAATCACCTGCAACCCCACTTTGCACAAAACTACGTGTGACTGCCACGGGTGTAGAATCACCTGCAGCCCCACTTTGCACAAAACTAAGTGTGACTGCCACGGGTGTAGAATCACCTGCAACCCCACTTTGCACAAAACTACATGTGACTGCCACAGGTGTAGAATCACCTGCAATCCCACTTTGCACAACACTACATGTGCCTGCCACGGGTGAAGAATCACGTGCAACCCCACTTTGGACAAAACTATGTCTGACTGCCACAGGTGTAGAATCACTTGCAACCCCATATTGCACAAAACTATATGTGACTTCCACGGGTGTAGAATAACCTGCAACCCCACTTTGCACAAAACTACATGTGACTGCCACGGGTGTAGAATCACGTGCAACCCCACTTTGCACAAAACTACATGTGACTGCCACGGGTGAAGAATCACCTGCAACCCCACTTTTCACAAAGCTACATGTGACTACCACAGGTGTAGAATCACCTGCAACCCCACTTTGCACAAAACTACATGTGACTTCCACGGGTGTAGAATCACCTGCAACCCCACTTTACACAAAACTACATGTGACTGCCACAGGTGTAGAATCACCTGCAACCCCACTTTGCACAAAACAACATGTGACTGCCACCGGTGCAGAATCACCTGTAACCCTACTTTGCACAAAACTACGTGTGACTGCCACGGGTGTAGAATCACCTGCAGCCCCACTTTGCACAAAACTAAGTGTGACTGCCACGGGTGTACAATCACCTGCAACCCCACTTTGCACAAAACTACATGTGACTGCCACGGATGTAGAATCACGTGCAACCCCACTTTGCACGCAACTACATGTGACTGCCACGGGTGTAGAATCACCTTCAACCCCACTTTGCACAAAACTACATGTGACTGCCACGGGTGAAGAATCACGTGCAACCCCACTTTGCACAAAACTACATGAGACTGCCACGGGTGTAGAATTACTTGCAACCCACTTTGCACAAAACTACATGTGACTGCCACGGGTGCAGAATCACCTGCAACCCCACTTTGAACAAAATCACATGTGACTGCCACGGGTGTAGAATCACCTGCAACCCGACTTTGCACAAAACTACATGTGACTGCCACGGGTGTAGAATCACCTGCAACCCCACTTTGCACAAAACTACATGTGACTGCCACGGGTGAAGAATCACCTGCAACCCCACTTTGCACAAAACTACATGTGACTGCCACGGGTGAAGAATCACCTGGAACCCCACTTTGCACAAAACTACATGTCACTACCACGGGTGTAGAATCACCTGCAACCCCACTTTGCACAAAACTACATGTGACTGCCACGGGTGTAGAATCACCAGCAACCCCACTTTGCACAAAACTACATGTGACTGCCACAGGTGTAGAATCACCTGCAACCCCACTTTGCACAAAACTACATGTGACTGCCACCGGTGCAGAATCACCTGCAACCCCATTTTGCACAAAACTACGTGTGACTGCCACGGGTGTAGAATCACCTGCAGCCCCACTTTGCACAAAACTAAGTGTGACTGCCACGGGTGTAGAATCACCTGCAACCCCACTTTGCAGAAAACTACATGAGACTGCCACGGGTGTAGAATCACGTGCAACCCCACTTTGCACAAAACTACATGTGACTGCCACGGGTGAAGAATCACCTACAACCCCACTTTGCACAAAACTACATGAAACTGCCACGGGTGTAGAATCACCTGCAACCCCACTTTGAACGAAATCACATGTGACTGCCACGGGTGTAGAATCACCTGCAACCCCACTTTGCACAAAGCTATATGTGACTGCCACGGGTGTAGGATCACCTGCAACCCCACTTTGCACAAAACTACGTGTGACTGCCACGGGTGTAGAATCACGTGCACCCCCACTTTGCACAAAACTACATGTGACTGCCACGGGTCTAGAAGCACGTGCAACCCCACAATGCACAAAACTACATATGACTGCCACGGGTGTAGAATCACCTGCAACCCCGCTTTGCACAAAACTACATGTGACTGCCACGGGTCTAGAAGCACGTGCAACCCCACAATGCACAAAACTACATATGACTGCCACGGGTGTAGAATCACCTGCAACCCCGCTTTGCACAAAACTACATGTGACTGCCACGGGTCTAGAAGCACGTGCAACCCCACAATGCACAAAACTACATATGACTGCCACGGGTGTAGAATCACCTGCAACCCCGCTTTGCACAAAACTACATGTGACTGCCACGGGTCTAGAAGCACGTGCAACCCCACAATGCACAAAACTACATATGACTGCCACGGGTGTAGAATCACCTGCAACCCCGCTTTGCACAAAACTACATGTGACTGCCACGGGTCTAGAAGCACGTGCAACCCCACAATGCACAAAACTACATATGACTGCCACGGGTGTAGAATCACCTGCAACCCCGCTTTGCACAAAACTACATGTGACTGCCACGGGTCTAGAAGCACGTGCAACCCCACAATGCACAAAACTACATATGACTGCCACGGGTGTAGAATCACCTGCAACCCCGCTTTGCACAAAACTACATGTGACTGCCACGGGTCTAGAAGCACGTGCAACCCCACAATGCACAAAACTACATATGACTGCCACGGGTGTAGAATCACCTGCAACCCCGCTTTGCACAAAACTACATGTGACTGCCACGGGTCTAGAAGCACGTGCAACCCCACAATGCACAAAACTACATATGACTGCCACGGGTGTAGAATCACCTGCAACCCCGCTTTGCACAAAACTACATGTGACTGCCACGGGTCTAGAAGCACGTGCAACCCCACAATGCACAAAACTACATATGACTGCCACGGGTGTAGAATCACCTGCAACCCCGCTTTGCACAAAACTACATGTGACTGCCACGGGTCTAGAAGCACGTGCAACCCCACAATGCACAAAACTACATATGACTGCCACGGGTGTAGAATCACCTGCAACCCCGCTTTGCACAAAACTACATGTGACTGCCACGGGTCTAGAAGCACGTGCAACCCCACAATGCACAAAACTACATATGACTGCCACGGGTGTAGAATCACCTGCAACCCCGCTTTGCACAAAACTACATGTGACTGCCACGGGTCTAGAAGCACGTGCAACCCCACAATGCACAAAACTACATATGACTGCCACGGGTGTAGAATCACCTGCAACCCCGCTTTGCACAAAACTACATGTGACTGCCACGGGTCTAGAAGCACGTGCAACCCCACAATGCACAAAACTACATATGACTGCCACGGGTGTAGAATCACCTGCAACCCCGCTTTGCACAAAACTACATGTGACTGCCACGGGTCTAGAAGCACGTGCAACCCCACAATGCACAAAACTACATATGACTGCCACGGGTGTAGAATCACCTGCAACCCCGCTTTGCACAAAACTACATGTGACTGCCACGGGTCTAGAAGCACGTGCAACCCCACAATGCACAAAACTACATATGACTGCCACGGGTGTAGAATCACCTGCAACCCCGCTTTGCACAAAACTACATGTGACTGCCACGGGTCTAGAAGCACGTGCAACCCCACAATGCACAAAACTACATATGACTGCCACGGGTGTAGAATCACCTGCAACCCCGCTTTGCACAAAACTACATGTGACTGCCACGGGTCTAGAAGCACGTGCAACCCCACAATGCACAAAACTACATATGACTGCCACGGGTGTAGAATCACCTGCAACCCCGCTTTGCACAAAACTACATGTGACTGCCACGGGTCTAGAAGCACGTGCAACCCCACAATGCACAAAACTACATATGACTGCCACGGGTGTAGAATCACCTGCAACCCCGCTTTGCACAAAACTACATGTGACTGCCACGGGTCTAGAAGCACGTGCAACCCCACAATGCACAAAACTACATATGACTGCCACGGGTGTAGAATCACCTGCAACCCCGCTTTGCACAAAACTACATGTGACTGCCACGGGTCTAGAAGCACGTGCAACCCCACAATGCACAAAACTACATATGACTGCCACGGGTGTAGAATCACCTGCAACCCCGCTTTGCACAAAACTACATGTGACTGCCACGGGTCTAGAAGCACGTGCAACCCCACAATGCACAAAACTACATATGACTGCCACGGGTGTAGAATCACCTGCAACCCCGCTTTGCACAAAACTACATGTGACTGCCACGGGTCTAGAAGCACGTGCAACCCCACAATGCACAAAACTACATATGACTGCCACGGGTGTAGAATCACCTGCAACCCCGCTTTGCACAAAACTACATGTGACTGCCACGGGTCTAGAAGCACGTGCAACCCCACAATGCACAAAACTACATATGACTGCCACGGGTGTAGAATCACCTGCAACCCCGCTTTGCACAAAACTACATGTGACTGCCACGGGTCTAGAAGCACGTGCAACCCCACAATGCACAAAACTACATATGACTGCCACGGGTGTAGAATCACCTGCAACCCCGCTTTGCACAAAACTACATGTGACTGCCACGGGTCTAGAAGCACGTGCAACCCCACAATGCACAAAACTACATATGACTGCCACGGGTGTAGAATCACCTGCAACCCCGCTTTGCACAAAACTACATGTGACTGCCACGGGTCTAGAAGCACGTGCAACCCCACAATGCACAAAACTACATATGACTGCCACGGGTGTAGAATCACCTGCAACCCCACTTTGCACAAAACTACATGTGACTGCCACGGGTGTAGAATCACCTGCAACCCCACTTTGCACAAAACTACATGTGACTGCCACGGTTGTAGAATCACCTGCGACCCCGCTTTGCACAAAACTACATGTGACTGCCACAGGTGTAGAATCACGTGCAATCCCACTTTGCTCAAAACTACATGTGACTGCCACGGGTGTAGAATCACCTGCAACCCCACTTTGCACAAAACTACATGTGACTTCCACGGGTAAAGAATCACCTGCAACCCCACTTCGCACAAAACTACATGTGACTCTCACGGGTGTAGAATCACGTGCAACCCCACATTGCACAAAACTACGTGTGACTGCCACAGGTGTAGAATCACCTGCAACCCCACTTTGCACAAAACTACGTGTGACTGCCACGGGTGTAGAATCACGTGCATCCCCACTTTGCACAAAACTACATGTGACTGCCACAGGTGTAGAATCACCTGCAACCCCACTTTGCACAAAACTACATGTGACTGCCACGGGTGTAGAATCACCTGCAACCCCACTTTGCACAAAACTACATGTGACTGCCACGGGTGAAGAATCACCTGAAACCCCACTTTTCACAAACCTACGTGTGACTGCCACGGGTGTAGAATCACCTGCAACCCCACTTTGCACAAAACTACGTGTGACTGCCATGGGTGTAGAATCACCTGCAACCCCGCTTTGCACAAAACTACATGTAACTGCCACGGGTGTAGAATCACGTGCAACCCCACTTTGCACAAAACTACATGTGACTGCCACGGGTGTAGAATCACCTGCAACCCCCCTTTGCACAAAACTACATGTGACTGCCACGGGTGAAGAATAACCTGCAACCCCACTTTGCACAAAACTACATGTGACTGCCACGGGTGTAGAATCACGTGCAACCCCACTTTGCACAAAACAACATGTGACTGCCACGGGTGTACAATCACCTGCAACCCCACTTTGCACAAAACCACATGTGACTGCCACGGGTGTAGAATCACTTGCAACCCCACTTTGCACAAAACTACATGTGACTGCCACGGGTGTAGAATCACCTGCAACCCCACTTTGCACAAAACTACATGTGACTGCCACGGGTGTAGAATCACTTGCAACCCCACTTTGCACAAAACTACATGTGACTGCCACGGGTGTAGAATCACCTGCAACCCCACTTTGCACAAAACTACATGTGACTGCCACGGGTGTAGAATAACCTTCAACCCCACTTTGCACAAAACTACATGTGACTGCGACGGGTGTAGAATTACCTGCAACCCCACTTTGAACGAAATCACATGTGACTGCCACGGGTGTAGAATCACCTGCAACCCCACTTTGAACAAAATCACATGTGACTGCCACGGCTGTAGAATCACCTGCAACCCCACATTGCACAAAACTACATGTGACTGCCACAGGTGTAGAATCACCTTCAACCCCACTTTGCACAAAACTACATGTGACTGCCACGGGTGTAGAATCACCTGCAACCCCACTTTGCACAAAACTACATGTGACTGCCACGGGTGTAGAATCACCTGCAACTCCACTTTGCACAAAACTACGTGTGACTGCCACGGGTGTAGAATCACCTGCACCCCCACTTTGCACAAAACTACATGTGACGGCCACGGGTGTAGAATCACCTGCAACCCCACTTTGCCCAAACCTACATGTGACTGCCACGGGTGTAGAATCACGTGCAACCCTACTTTGCACAAAACTACATGTGACTGCCACTGGTTTAGAATCACCTGCAACCCCACTTTGCACAAAAGTACATGTGACTGCCACGGGTGAAGAATCACTTGAAACCCCACTTTGCACAAAACTACATGTGACTGCGAGGGGTGTAGAATTACCTGCAACCCCACTTTGAACGAAATCACATGTGACTGCCACGGGTGTAGAATCACGTGCAACCCTACTTTGCACAAAACTACATGTGACTGCCACTGGTTTAGAATCACCTGCAACCCCACTTTGCACAAAAGTACATGTGACTGCCACGGGTGAAGAATCACTTGAAACCCCACTTTGCACAAAACTACATGTGACTGCGAGGGGTGTAGAATTACCTGCAACCCCACTTTGAACGAAATCACATGTGACTGCCACGGGTGTAGAATCACGTGCAACCCTACTTTGCACAAAACTACATGTGACTGCCACTGGTTTAGAATCACCTGCAACCCCACTTTGCACAAAAGTACATGTGACTGCCACGGGTGAAGAATCACTTGAAACCCCACTTTGCACAAAACTACATGTGACTGCGAGGGGTGTAGAATTACCTGCAACCCCACTTTGAACGAAATCACATGTGACTGCCACGGGTGTAGAATCACGTGCAACCCTACTTTGCACAAAACTACATGTGACTGCCACTGGTTTAGAATCACCTGCAACCCCACTTTGCACAAAAGTACATGTGACTGCCACGGGTGAAGAATCACTTGAAACCCCACTTTGCACAAAACTACATGTGACTGCGAGGGGTGTAGAATTACCTGCAACCCCACTTTGAACGAAATCACATGTGACTGCCACGGGTGTAGAATCACGTGCAACCCTACTTTGCACAAAACTACATGTGACTGCCACTGGTTTAGAATCACCTGCAACCCCACTTTGCACAAAAGTACATGTGACTGCCACGGGTGAAGAATCACTTGAAACCCCACTTTGCACAAAACTACATGTGACTGCGAGGGGTGTAGAATTACCTGCAACCCCACTTTGAACGAAATCACATGTGACTGCCACGGGTGTAGAATCACGTGCAACCCTACTTTGCACAAAACTACATGTGACTGCCACTGGTTTAGAATCACCTGCAACCCCACTTTGCACAAAAGTACATGTGACTGCCACGGGTGAAGAATCACTTGAAACCCCACTTTGCACAAAACTACATGTGACTGCGAGGGGTGTAGAATTACCTGCAACCCCACTTTGAACGAAATCACATGTGACTGCCACGGGTGTAGAATCACGTGCAACCCTACTTTGCACAAAACTACATGTGACTGCCACTGGTTTAGAATCACCTGCAACCCCACTTTGCACAAAAGTACATGTGACTGCCACGGGTGAAGAATCACTTGAAACCCCACTTTGCACAAAACTACATGTGACTGCGAGGGGTGTAGAATTACCTGCAACCCCACTTTGAACGAAATCACATGTGACTGCCACGGGTGTAGAATCACGTGCAACCCTACTTTGCACAAAACTACATGTGACTGCCACTGGTTTAGAATCACCTGCAACCCCACTTTGCACAAAAGTACATGTGACTGCCACGGGTGAAGAATCACTTGAAACCCCACTTTGCACAAAACTACATGTGACTGCGAGGGGTGTAGAATTACCTGCAACCCCACTTTGAACGAAATCACATGTGACTGCCACGGGTGTAGAATCACGTGCAACCCTACTTTGCACAAAACTACATGTGACTGCCACTGGTTTAGAATCACCTGCAACCCCACTTTGCACAAAAGTACATGTGACTGCCACGGGTGAAGAATCACTTGAAACCCCACTTTGCACAAAACTACATGTGACTGCGAGGGGTGTAGAATTACCTGCAACCCCACTTTGAACGAAATCACATGTGACTGCCACGGGTGTAGAATCACGTGCAACCCTACTTTGCACAAAACTACATGTGACTGCCACTGGTTTAGAATCACCTGCAACCCCACTTTGCACAAAAGTACATGTGACTGCCACGGGTGAAGAATCACTTGAAACCCCACTTTGCACAAAACTACATGTGACTGCGAGGGGTGTAGAATTACCTGCAACCCCACTTTGAACGAAATCACATGTGACTGCCACGGGTGTAGAATCACGTGCAACCCTACTTTGCACAAAACTACATGTGACTGCCACTGGTTTAGAATCACCTGCAACCCCACTTTGCACAAAAGTACATGTGACTGCCACGGGTGAAGAATCACTTGAAACCCCACTTTGCACAAAACTACATGTGACTGCGAGGGGTGTAGAATTACCTGCAACCCCACTTTGAACGAAATCACATGTGACTGCCACGGGTGTAGAATCACGTGCAACCCTACTTTGCACAAAACTACATGTGACTGCCACTGGTTTAGAATCACCTGCAACCCCACTTTGCACAAAAGTACATGTGACTGCCACGGGTGAAGAATCACTTGAAACCCCACTTTGCACAAAACTACATGTGACTGCGAGGGGTGTAGAATTACCTGCAACCCCACTTTGAACGAAATCACATGTGACTGCCACGGGTGTAGAATCACGTGCAACCCTACTTTGCACAAAACTACATGTGACTGCCACTGGTTTAGAATCACCTGCAACCCCACTTTGCACAAAAGTACATGTGACTGCCACGGGTGAAGAATCACTTGAAACCCCACTTTGCACAAAACTACATGTGACTGCGAGGGGTGTAGAATTACCTGCAACCCCACTTTGAACGAAATCACATGTGACTGCCACGGGTGTAGAATCACGTGCAACCCTACTTTGCACAAAACTACATGTGACTGCCACTGGTTTAGAATCACCTGCAACCCCACTTTGCACAAAAGTACATGTGACTGCCACGGGTGAAGAATCACTTGAAACCCCACTTTGCACAAAACTACATGTGACTGCGAGGGGTGTAGAATTACCTGCAACCCCACTTTGAACGAAATCACATGTGACTGCCACGGGTGTAGAATCACGTGCAACCCTACTTTGCACAAAACTACATGTGACTGCCACTGGTTTAGAATCACCTGCAACCCCACTTTGCACAAAAGTACATGTGACTGCCACGGGTGAAGAATCACTTGAAACCCCACTTTGCACAAAACTACATGTGACTGCGAGGGGTGTAGAATTACCTGCAACCCCACTTTGAACGAAATCACATGTGACTGCCACGGGTGTAGAATCACCTGCAACCCCACTTTGCACAAAACTACATGTGACTGCCACGGGTGTAGAATTACCTGCAACCCCACTTTGAACGAAATCACATGTGACTGCCACGGGTGTAGAATCACTTGCAACCCCACTTTGAACGAAATCATATGTGACTGCCACGGGTGTAGAATCACGTGCAACCCCACTTTGCACAAAACTACATGTGACTGCCACGGGTGTAGAATCACCTGCAACCACACTTTGCACAAAACTACATGTGACTGCCACGGGTGTAGATTCACCTGCAACCCCACTTTGCACAAAACTACATGTGACTGCGAGGGGTGTAGAATTACCTGCAACCCCACTTTGAACGAAATCACATGTGACTGCCACGGGTGTAGAATTACCTGCAACCCCACTTTGAACGAAATCACATGTGACTGCCACGGGTGTAGAATCACCTGCAACCCCACTTTGAACGAAATCACATGTGACTGCCACGGGTGTAGATTCACCTGCAACCCCACTTAGCACAAAACTACATATGACTGCCACGGGTGTAGAACCACCTGCAACCCCACTTTGCACAAAACTACATGTGACTGCCACAGTTGTAGAATCATCTGCAACCCCACTTTGCACAAAACTACAGGTGACTGCCACGGGTGAAGAATCTCTTGCAACCCCACTTCGCACAAAACTACATGTGACTGCCACGGGTGTAGAATCACCTGAAACCCCACTTTGCACAAAAATACATGTAACGGCCACCGGTGTAGAATCACCTGCAACCCCACTTTGCACAAAACTACATGTGACTGCCACGGTTGTAGAATCACCTGCAACCCCACTTTGCACAAAACTACATGTGACTGCCACGGGTATAGAATCACCTGCAACCCCACTTTGCACAAAACTAAGTGTGACTGCCACGGGTGTAGAATCACCTGCAACCCCGCTTTGCACAAAACTACATGTGACTGCCACGGGTGTAGAATCACCTGCAACCCCACTTCGCACAAAACTACATGTGACTGCCACGGGTGTAGAATCACCTGCAACCCCATTTTGCACAAAACTACATGTGACTGCCACGGGTGAAGAATCACCTGAAACCCCACTTTGCACAAAACTACATGTGACTGCCACGGGTGTAGAATCACCTGCAACCCCACTTTGCACAAAACTACATGTGACTGCCACGGGTGTAGAATTACGTGCAACCCCACTTTGAACGAAATCACATGTGACTGCCACGGGTGTAGAATCACCTTCAACCCCACTTTGAACGAAATCACATGTGACTGCCACGGGTGTAGAATCACGTGCAACCCCACTTTGCAAAAAACTACATGTGACTGCCACAGGTGTAGAATCACCTGCAACCCCACTTTGCACAAAACTACATGTGACTGCCACGGGTGAAGAATCACCTGCAACCCCACATTGCACAAAACTACATGTGACTGCCACGGGTAAAGAATAACCTACAACCCCACTTTGCACAAAACTACATGTGACTGCCACGGGTGTAGAATCACCTGAAACCCCACTTTGCACAAAACTACATGTGACGGCCACTGGTGTAGAATCACCTGCAACCCCACTTTGCACAAAACTACATGTGCCTGCCACGGGTGTAGAATCACCTGAAACCCCACTTTGCACAAAACTACATGTGACTGCCACAGGTGTAGAATCACCTGCAACCCCATTTTGCACAAAACTACATGTGACTGCCACGGGTGTAGAATCACGTGCAACCCCACTTTGCACAAAACTACATGTGACTGCCATGGGTGAAGAATGACGTGCAACCCGACTTTTCACAAAACTACATGTGACTGCCACGGGTGTAGAGTCACCTGCAACCCCATTTTGCACAAAACTAAATGTTACTGCCACGGGTGTAGAATCACCCGCAACCCCACTTTGAACGAAACCACATGTGACTGCCACGGGTGTAGAATCACGTGCAACCCCACTTTGCACCAAACTACATGTGACTGCCATGGGTGAAGAATGACGTGCAACCCGACTTTTCACAAAACTACATGTGACTGCCACGGGTGTAGAGTCACCTGCAACCCCATTTTGCACAAAACTAAATGTTACTGCCACGGGTGTAGAATCACCCGCAACCCCACTTTGAACGAAACCACATGTGACTGCCACGGGTGTAGAATCACGTGCAACCCCACTTTGCACCAAACTACATGTGACTGCCATGGGTGAAGAATGACGTGCAACCCGACTTTTCACAAAACTACATGTGACTGCCACGGGTGTAGAGTCACCTGCAACCCCATTTTGCACAAAACTAAATGTTACTGCCACGGGTGTAGAATCACCCGCAACCCCACTTTGAACGAAACCACATGTGACTGCCACGGGTGTAGAATCACGTGCAACCCCACTTTGCACCAAACTACATGTGACTGCCATGGGTGAAGAATGACGTGCAACCCGACTTTTCACAAAACTACATGTGACTGCCACGGGTGTAGAGTCACCTGCAACCCCATTTTGCACAAAACTAAATGTTACTGCCACGGGTGTAGAATCACCCGCAACCCCACTTTGAACGAAACCACATGTGACTGCCACGGGTGTAGAATCACGTGCAACCCCACTTTGCACCAAACTACATGTGACTGCCATGGGTGAAGAATGACGTGCAACCCGACTTTTCACAAAACTACATGTGACTGCCACGGGTGTAGAGTCACCTGCAACCCCATTTTGCACAAAACTAAATGTTACTGCCACGGGTGTAGAATCACCCGCAACCCCACTTTGAACGAAACCACATGTGACTGCCACGGGTGTAGAATCACGTGCAACCCCACTTTGCACCAAACTACATGTGACTGCCATGGGTGAAGAATGACGTGCAACCCGACTTTTCACAAAACTACATGTGACTGCCACGGGTGTAGAGTCACCTGCAACCCCATTTTGCACAAAACTAAATGTTACTGCCACGGGTGTAGAATCACCCGCAACCCCACTTTGAACGAAACCACATGTGACTGCCACGGGTGTAGAATCACGTGCAACCCCACTTTGCACCAAACTACATGTGACTGCCATGGGTGAAGAATGACGTGCAACCCGACTTTTCACAAAACTACATGTGACTGCCACGGGTGTAGAGTCACCTGCAACCCCATTTTGCACAAAACTAAATGTTACTGCCACGGGTGTAGAATCACCCGCAACCCCACTTTGAACGAAACCACATGTGACTGCCACGGGTGTAGAATCACGTGCAACCCCACTTTGCACCAAACTACATGTGACTGCCATGGGTGAAGAATGACGTGCAACCCGACTTTTCACAAAACTACATGTGACTGCCACGGGTGTAGAGTCACCTGCAACCCCATTTTGCACAAAACTAAATGTTACTGCCACGGGTGTAGAATCACCCGCAACCCCACTTTGAACGAAACCACATGTGACTGCCACGGGTGTAGAATCACGTGCAACCCCACTTTGCACCAAACTACATGTGACTGCCATGGGTGAAGAATGACGTGCAACCCCACTTTGCACAAAACTACATGTGACTGCCACGGGTGAAGAATCACCTGCAACCCCACTTTGCACAAAACTACATGTGACTGCCACGGGTGTAGAATCACCTGCAACCCCACTTTGCACAAAACTACATGTGACTGCCACGGGTGTAGAATTACCCGCAACCCCACTTTGAACGAAATCACATGTGACTGCCACGGGTGTAGAATCACCTGCAACCCCACTTTGAACGAAATCACATGTGCCTGCCACGGGTGTAGAATCACGTGAAACCCCACTTTGCACAAAACTACATGTGACTACTACGGGTGTAGAATCACCTACAACCCCACTTTGCACAAAACTACATGTGACTGCCACGGGTGTAGAATCACCTGCAACCCCACTTTGCACAAAACTACATGTGATTGCCACGGGTGAAGAATCACCTGCAACCCGACATTTCACAAAACTACATGTGACTGCCACGGGTGTAGAATCACCTGAAACCCCACTTTGCACAAACCTACATGTGACGGCCACCGGTATAGAATCACCTGCAACCCCACATTGCACAAAACTACATGTGACTGCCTCGGGTGTAGAATCACCTGCAACCCCACTTTGCACAAAACTACATGTGACTGCCACGGGTGTCGAATCACCTGCAACCCCACTTTTCACAAAACTACATGTGACTGCCACGGGTGTAGAATCACCTTCAACCCCACTTTGCACAAAACTATATGTGATTGCCACGGGTGTAGAATCACCTGCAACCCCACTTTGCACAAAACTACATGTGACGGCCACGGGTGTAGAATCACCTGCAACCCCACTTTGCACAAAACTACATGTGACTGCCACGGGTGTAGAATCACCTGCAACCCCACTTTGCACAAAACTACATGTGACGGCCACGGGTGTAGAATCACCTGCAACCCCACTTTGCACAAAACTACATGTGACTGCCACGGGTGTAGAATCACTTGCAACCCCACTTTGCACAAAACTACATGTGATTGCCACAGGTGTAGAATCACCTGCAACCCCACTTTGAACGAAATCACATGTGACTGCCACGGGTGTAGAATCACCTGCAACCCCACTTTGCACAAAACTACATGTGACTGCCACGGGTGAAGAATCACCTGCAACCCCACTTTGAACGAAATCACATGTGACTGCCACGGGTGTAGAATCACCTGCAACCCCACTTTGCACAAAACTACATGTGACTGCCACGGGTGAAGAATCACCTGCAACCCCACATTGCAAAAAACAACGTGTGACTGCCACGGGTGTAGAATCACCTGCAATCCCACTTTGCACAAATCTACGTGTGACTGCCACAGGTGTAGAATCACCTGCAATCCCGCTTTGCACTAAACTACATGTGACTGCCACGGGTGTAGAATCACGTGCAACCCTACTTTGCACAAAACTACATGTGACTGCCACTGGTTTAGAATCACCTGCAACCCCACTTTGCACAAAACTACATGTGACTGCCACGGGTGTAGAATCACGTGCAACCCTACTTTGCACAAAACTACATGTGACTGCCACTGGTTTAGAATCACCTGCAACCCCACTTTGCACAAAACTACATGTGACTGCCACGGGTGTAGAATAACTTGCAACCCCACATTGCACAAAACTACATGTGACTGCCACGGGTGTAGAATCACGTGCAACCCCACTTTGCACAAAACTACATGTGACTGCCACGGGTGAAGAATCACCTGCAACCCCATTTTGGACAAAATTACATGTGATTGCCATGGGTGTAGAATCACCTGCAACCCCACTTTGCACAAAACTACATGTGACTGCCACGGGTGTAGAATCACCTGCAACTCCACTTTGCACAAAACTACATGTGACCGCCACGGGTGTAGAATCACCTGCAACCCCACTTTGCACAAAACTACGTGTGACTGCCACGGGTATAGAATCACCTGCAACCCCACTTTGCACAAAACTAAGTGTGACTGCCACGGGTGTAGAATCACCTAAACCCCGCTTTGCACAAAACTACATGTGACTTCCACGGGTGTAGAATCACGTGCAACCCCACTTTGCACAAAACAATATGTGACTGCCACGGGTGTAGAATCACGTGCAACCCCACTTTGCACAAAACTACATGTGACTGCCACGGGTGTAGAATAACCTGAAATCCCACTTTGCACAAAACTACATGTGACTGCCACAGGTGAAGAAACACCTGCAACCCCACTTTGCACAAAACTACATGTGACTGCCACGGGTGTAGAATCACCTGCAACCCCACTTTGCACAAAACTACATGTGACTGCCACGGGTGTAGAATCACCTGCAACCCCACTTTGCACAAAACTACATGTGACTGCCACGGGTGTAGAATTACCTGCAACCCCACTTTGAACGAAATCACATGTGACTGCCACGGGTGTCGAATCACGTGCAACCCCACTTTGCACAAAACTACATGTGACTTCCACGGGTGTAGAATCACCTGCAACCCCACTTTGCACAAAACTACATGTGACTGCCACGGGTGTAGAATCACCTGCAACCCCACTTTGCACAAAACTACATGTGACTGCCACGGGTGTAGAATCACCTGCAACCCCACTTTGCACAAAACTACATGTGACTGCCACGGGTGAAGAATCACCTGCAACCCCACTTTGCACAAAACTACATGTGACTGCCACGGGTGTAGAATCACCTGAAACCCCACATTGCACAAAACTACATGTGACGGCCAACGGTGTAGAATCACCTGCAACCCCACTTTGCGCAAAACTACATGTGACTGCCACGGGTGTAGAATCACCTGCAACCCCACGTTGCACAAAACTACATGTGAGTGCCACGGGTGTAGAATCACCTGCAACCCCACTTTGCACAAAACTACATGTGACTGCCACGGGTGTAGAATCACGTGCAACCCCACTTTGCACAAAACTACATGTGACTGCCACGGGTGTAGAATCACCTGCAACCCCACTTTGCACAAAACTACATGTGACTGCCACGGGTGTAGAATCACGTGCAACCCCACTTTGCACAAAACTACATGTGACTGCCACGGGTGTAGAATCACCTGCAACCCCACATTGCACAAAACTACATGTGACTGCCACAGGTTTAGAATCACCTGCAACCCCACTTTGCACAAAACTACATGTGACTGCCATGGGTGTAGAATTACCTGCAACCCCACTTTGAACGAAATCACATGTGACTGCCACGGGTATAGAATCACCTGCAACCCCACTTTGCACAAAACTACATGTGACTGCCACGGGTGAGGAATCACCTGCAACCCCACTTTGCACAAAACTACATGTGACTGCCACGGTTGTAGAATCACTTGCAACCCCACTTTGCACAAAACTACATGTGACGGCCACAGGTGTAGAATCACCTGCAACCCCACTTTGCACAAAACTACATGTGATAGCCACGGGTGTAGAATCATCTGCAACCCCACTTTGCACAAAACTACATGTGACTGCCATGGGTGTAGAATCACCTGCAACCCCACTTTGAACGAAATCACATGCGACTGCCACAGGTGTAGAATCACCTGCAATCCCACTTTGAAAAAAACTACATGTGACTGCCACAGGTGTAGAATCACCTGCAACCCCACTTTGCACAAAACTACATGTGACTGCCACAGGTGTAGAATCACCTGCAACCCCACTTTGCACAAAACTACAGGTGACTGCCACGGGTGTAGAATCACCTGCAACCCCACTTTGCACAAAACTACATGTGACTGCCACGGGTGTAGAATCACCTGCA
>SZWC01016219.1:44737-65849 GCA_023375785.1 Penium margaritaceum
GCATGTGACTGCCACGGGTGTAGAATCACCTGCAACCCCACTTTGCACAAAACTACATGTGACTGCCACGGGTGTAGAATCACCTACAACCCCACTTTGCACAAAACTACATGTGACTGCCACGGGTGTAGAATAACCTGCAACCCCACTTTGCACAAAACTACATGTGAGGGCCACGGGTGTAGAATCACCTGCAACCCCACTTTGCGCAAAACTACATATGACTGCCACGGGTGTAGAATCACCTGCAACCCCACATTGCACAAAACTGCATGTGACTGCCACGGGTGTAGAATCACCTGCAACCCCACTTTGCACAAAACTACATGTGACTGCCACGGGTGTAGAATTACCTGCAACCCCACTTTGAACAAAATCACATGTGACTGCTACGAGTGTAGAATCACCTGCGACCCCACTTTGAACGAAATCACATGTGACTGCCACGGGTATAGAATTACCTACAAACCCACTTTGCACAAAACTACATGTGACTGCCACGGGTGTAGAATCACCTGCAACCCCACTTTGCACAAAACTACATGTGACTGCCACGGGTGTAGAATCACCTGCAACCCCACTTTGCACAAAACTACATGTGACTGCCACGGGTGTAGAATCACCTGCAACCCCACTTTGCACAAAACTACATGTGACGGCCACGGGTGTAGAATCACCTGCAACCCCACTTTGCGCAAAACTACATGTAACTGCCACGGGTGTAGAATCACCTGCAACCCCTCTTTGAAAGAAATCACATGTGACTGCCACGGGAGTAGAATCACCTGCAACCCCACTTTGCACAAAACTACATGTGACTGCCACGGGTGAAGAATCACCTGCAACCCCACTTTGCACAAAACTATATGTGACTGCCACGGGTTTAGAATCACCTGCAACCCCACTTTGCACAAAACTACGTGTGACTGCCACGGGTGTAGAATCACGTGCAACCCCACTTTGCACAAAACTACATATGATTGCCACGGGTGTAGAATCACCTGCAAGCCCACTTTGCACAAAACTACATGTAACTGCCACAGGTGTAGAATCACCTGCAACCCCACTTCGCACAAAACTACATGTGACTGCCATGGGTGTAGAATCACCGGCAACCCCACTTTGCACAAAACTATTGTGACTGCCATGGTGGTCGAATCACCTGCAACCCACTTTGCACAAAACTACATGTAACTGCCACAGGTGTAGAATCACCTGCAACCCCACTTCGCACAAAACTACATGTGACTGCCATGGGTGTAGAATCACCGGCAACCCCACTTTGCACAAAACTATTGTGACTGCCATGGTGGTCGAATCACCTGCAACCCACTTTGCACAAAACTACATGTAACTGCCACAGGTGTAGAATCACCTGCAACCCCACTTCGCACAAAACTACATGTGACTGCCATGGGTGTAGAATCACCGGCAACCCCACTTTGCACAAAACTATTGTGACTGCCATGGTGGTCGAATCACCTGCAACCCACTTTGCACAAAACTACATGTAACTGCCACAGGTGTAGAATCACCTGCAACCCCACTTCGCACAAAACTACATGTGACTGCCATGGGTGTAGAATCACCGGCAACCCCACTTTGCACAAAACTATTGTGACTGCCATGGTGGTCGAATCACCTGCAACCCACTTTGCACAAAACTACATGTAACTGCCACAGGTGTAGAATCACCTGCAACCCCACTTCGCACAAAACTACATGTGACTGCCATGGGTGTAGAATCACCGGCAACCCCACTTTGCACAAAACTATTGTGACTGCCATGGTGGTCGAATCACCTGCAACCCACTTTGCACAAAACTACATGTAACTGCCACAGGTGTAGAATCACCTGCAACCCCACTTCGCACAAAACTACATGTGACTGCCATGGGTGTAGAATCACCGGCAACCCCACTTTGCACAAAACTATTGTGACTGCCATGGTGGTCGAATCACCTGCAACCCACTTTGCACAAAACTACATGTAACTGCCACAGGTGTAGAATCACCTGCAACCCCACTTCGCACAAAACTACATGTGACTGCCATGGGTGTAGAATCACCGGCAACCCCACTTTGCACAAAACTATTGTGACTGCCATGGTGGTCGAATCACCTGCAACCCACTTTGCACAAAACTACATGTAACTGCCACAGGTGTAGAATCACCTGCAACCCCACTTCGCACAAAACTACATGTGACTGCCATGGGTGTAGAATCACCGGCAACCCCACTTTGCACAAAACTACATGTGACTGCCACGGGTGTAGAATCACCGGAAACCCCACTTTGTACAAAACTACATGTGACTGCCACGGGTGTAGAATCACCTGCAACCCCACTTTGCACAAAACTACAGGTGACTGCCACGGGTGTAGAATCACCTGCAACCCCACTTTGCACAAAACTACATGTGACTGCCACGGGTGAAGAATCACCCGCAACCCCACTTTGCACAAAACTACAGGTGACTGCCACGGGTGTAGAATCACCTGCAACCCCACTTTGCACAAAACTACATGTGACTGCCACGGGTGAAGAATCACCCGCAACCCCACTTTGCACAAAACTACATGTGACTGCCACGGGTGTAGAATCACCTGCAACCCAACTTTGCACAAAACTACATGTGACTGCCACGGGTGAAGAATCACCTGCAACCCCACTTTGCACAAAACTACATGTGAATGCCACGGGTGTAGAATCACCTGCAAGCCCACTTTGCACAAAACTACATGTGACTGCCACGAGTGTAGAATCACCTGCAACCCCACTTTGCACAAAACTACATGTGACTGCCACGGGTGTAGAATCACCTACAACCCCACTTTGCACAAAACTACATGTGACTGCCACGGGTGTAGAATGACCTGCAACCCCACTTTGAACGAAATCACATGTGACTGCCACGGGTGTAGAATCACCTGCGACCCCACTTTGAACGAAATCACATGTGACTGCCACGGGTATAGAATCACCTGCAACCCCACTTTGCACAACACTACATGTGACTGCCACGGGTGTAGAATCACCTACAACCCCACTTTGCACAAAACTACATCTGACTGCCACGGGTGTAGAATCACCTGCAACCCCACTGTGCACAAAAGTATATGTGACTGCCACGGGTGTAGAATCACCTGCAAGCCCACTTTGCACAAAACTACATGTGACTGCCACGGGTGCAGAGTCACATGCAACCCCACTTTGCACAAACCTAGATGTGACTGCCACGGATGTAGAATCACCTGCAACCCCACTTTGCACAAAACTACGTGTGACTGCCAGGGGTGTACAATCACGTGCAACCCCACTTTGCACAAATCTACATGTGACTGCCACGGGTGTAGAATCACCGGAAACCCCACTTTGTACAAAACTACATGTAACTGCCAAGGGTGTAGAATCACCTGCAACCCCACTTTGCACAAAACTACGTGTGACTGCCAGGGGTGTACAATCACGTGCAACCCCACTTTGCACAAATCTACATGTGACTGCCACGGGTGTAGAATCACCGGAAACCCCACTTTGTACAAAACTACATGTAACTGCCAAGGGTGTAGAATCACCTGCAACCCCACTTTGCACAAAACTACGTGTGACTGCCAGGGGTGTACAATCACGTGCAACCCCACTTTGCACAAATCTACATGTGACTGCCACGGGTGTAGAATCACCGGAAACCCCACTTTGTACAAAACTACATGTAACTGCCAAGGGTGTAGAATCACCTGCAACCCCACTTTGCACAAAACTACGTGTGACTGCCAGGGGTGTACAATCACGTGCAACCCCACTTTGCACAAATCTACATGTGACTGCCACGGGTGTAGAATCACCGGAAACCCCACTTTGTACAAAACTACATGTAACTGCCAAGGGTGTAGAATCACCTGCAACCCCACTTTGCACAAAACTACGTGTGACTGCCAGGGGTGTACAATCACGTGCAACCCCACTTTGCACAAATCTACATGTGACTGCCACGGGTGTAGAATCACCGGAAACCCCACTTTGTACAAAACTACATGTAACTGCCAAGGGTGTAGAATCACCTGCAACCCCACTTTGCACAAAACTACGTGTGACTGCCAGGGGTGTACAATCACGTGCAACCCCACTTTGCACAAATCTACATGTGACTGCCACGGGTGTAGAATCACCGGAAACCCCACTTTGTACAAAACTACATGTAACTGCCAAGGGTGTAGAATCACCTGCAACCCCACTTTGCACAAAACTACGTGTGACTGCCAGGGGTGTACAATCACGTGCAACCCCACTTTGCACAAATCTACATGTGACTGCCACGGGTGTAGAATCACCGGAAACCCCACTTTGTACAAAACTACATGTAACTGCCAAGGGTGTAGAATCACCTGCAACCCCACTTTGCACAAAACTACGTGTGACTGCCAGGGGTGTACAATCACGTGCAACCCCACTTTGCACAAATCTACATGTGACTGCCACGGGTGTAGAATCACCGGAAACCCCACTTTGTACAAAACTACATGTAACTGCCAAGGGTGTAGAATCACCTGCAACCCCACTTTGCACAAAACTACGTGTGACTGCCAGGGGTGTACAATCACGTGCAACCCCACTTTGCACAAATCTACATGTGACTGCCACGGGTGTAGAATCACCGGAAACCCCACTTTGTACAAAACTACATGTAACTGCCAAGGGTGTAGAATCACCTGCAACCCCACTTTGCACAAAACTACGTGTGACTGCCAGGGGTGTACAATCACGTGCAACCCCACTTTGCACAAATCTACATGTGACTGCCACGGGTGTAGAATCACCGGAAACCCCACTTTGTACAAAACTACATGTAACTGCCAAGGGTGTAGAATCACCTGCAACCCCACTTTGCACAAAACTACGTGTGACTGCCAGGGGTGTACAATCACGTGCAACCCCACTTTGCACAAATCTACATGTGACTGCCACGGGTGTAGAATCACCGGAAACCCCACTTTGTACAAAACTACATGTAACTGCCAAGGGTGTAGAATCACCTGCAACCCCACTTTGCACAAAACTACGTGTGACTGCCAGGGGTGTACAATCACGTGCAACCCCACTTTGCACAAATCTACATGTGACTGCCACGGGTGTAGAATCACCGGAAACCCCACTTTGTACAAAACTACATGTAACTGCCAAGGGTGTAGAATCACCTGCAACCCCACTTTGCACAAAACTACGTGTGACTGCCAGGGGTGTACAATCACGTGCAACCCCACTTTGCACAAATCTACATGTGACTGCCACGGGTGTAGAATCACCGGAAACCCCACTTTGTACAAAACTACATGTAACTGCCAAGGGTGTAGAATCACCTGCAACCCCACTTTGCACAAAACTACATGTGACTGCCACGGGTGTAGAATCACCTGCAAGCCCACTTTGCACAAAACTACATGTGACTGCCACGGGTGTAGAATCACCTGCATCCCCACATTGCACAAAACTACATCTGACTGCCACGGGTGTAGAATCACCTGCAACCCCACTTTGCACAAAACTACATGTGACTGCCACGGATGTAGAATTACCTGCAACCCCACTTTGAACGAAATCACATGTGACTGCCACGGGTGTAGAATCACCTGCGACCCCACTTTGAAGGAAATCACATGTGACTGCCACAGGTATAGAATCACCTGCAACCCCACTTTGCACAAAACTACATGTGACTGCCACGGGTGTAGAATCACCTGCAACCCCACTTTGCACAAAACTACATGTGACTGCCACGGGTGTAGAATCACCTGCAACCCCACTTTGCACAAAACTACGTGTGACTGCCACGGGTGTAGAATCACCTGCAACCCCACTTTGCGCAAAACTACATGTGACTGCCACGGGTGTAGAATCACCTGCAACCCCACTTTGAAAGAAATCACATGTGACTGCCACGGGTGTAGAATCACCTGCAACCCCACTTTGTACGAAACTACATGTGACTGCCACGGCTGAAGAATCACCTGCAACCCCACTTTGCACAAAACTACATGTATCTGCCACGGGTGTAGAATCACGTGCAACCCCACTTTGCACAAAACTACATATGACTGCCACGGGTGCAGAATCACCTGCAACCCCACTTTGTACAAAACTACATGTGACTGCCACGGGTGTAGAACCACCTGCAACCCCACTTTGCACAAAACTACATGTGACTGCCACGGGTGTAGAATCACCTGCAACCCCATTTTGCACAAAACTACGTGTGACTGCCACGGGTGAAGAATCACCTGCAACCCCACTTTGCACAAAACTACATGTGACTGTCACGGGTGTAGAATCACCTGCAACCCCACTTTGCACAAAACTACATGTGACTGCCACGGGTGTAGAATCACCTGCAACCCCACTTTGAACGAAATCACATGTGACTGCCACGGGTGTAGAATCACCTGCAACCCCACTTTGAACGAAATCATATGTGGCTGCCACGGGTGTAGAATCACGTGCAACCCCACTTTGCACAAAACTAAAGGTGACTGCCACGGGCGTAGAATCACCTGCAACCCCACTTTGCACAAAACTACATGTGACTGCCACGGATGTAGAATCACCGGCAACCCCACTTTGCACAAAACTACATGTGACTGCCACGGGTGAAGAATCACCTGCAACCCCACTTTGCACAAAACTACATGTGACTGCCACGGGTGTAGAATCACCTGAAACCCCACTTTGCACAAAACTACATGTGACGGCCACCGGTGTAGAATCACATGCAACCCCACTTTGCGCAAAACTACATGTGACTGCCACGGGTGTAGAATCACCTGCAACCCCACATTGAACGAAATCACATGTGACTGCCACGGGTGTAGAATCACCTGCAACCCCACTTTGCACAAAACTACATGTGACTGCCACGGGTGAAGAAGCACCTGCAACCAACCTTTGCACAAAACTACATGTTACTGCCACGGGTGTAGAATCACCTGCAACCCCACTTTGCACAAAACTACATGTGACTTCCACGGGTGTAGAATCACGTGCAACCCCACTTTGCACAAAACTACATGTGACTGCCACGGGTGTAGAATCACCTGCAAGCCCACTTTGCACAAAACTACATGTGACTGCCACGGGTGTAAAATCACCTGCAACCCCACATTGCACAAAAATACATGTGACTGCCACGGGTGTAGAATCACCTACAACCCCACTTTGCACAAAACTACATGTGACTGCCACGGGTGTAGAATTACCTGCAACCCCACTTTGAACGAAATCACATGTGACTGCCATGGGTGTAGAATCACCTGCGACCCCACTTTGAACGAAATCACATGTGACTGCCACGGGTATAGAATCACCTGCAACCCCACTTTGCACAAAACTACATGTGACTGCCACGGGTGTAGAATCACCTGCAACCCCACTTTGCACAAAACTACATGTGACTGCCACGGGTGCAGAATCACCTGCAACCCCACTTTGAACAAAATCACATGTGACTGCCACGGGTGTAGAATCACGTGCAACCCCTCTTTGCACAAAACTACACATGACTGCCACGGGTGTAGAATCACCTGCAACCCTACTTTACACAAAACTACATGTGACTGCCACGGGTGTAGAGTCACCTACAACCCCACTTTGCACAAAACTACTTGTGACTGCCATGGGTGCAGAATCACCTGCAACCCCACTTTGAACAAAATCACATGTGACTGCCACGGGTGTAGAATCACGTGCAACCCCTCTTTGCACAAAACTACACATGACTGCCACGGGTGTAGAATCACCTGCAACCCTACTTTACACAAAACTACATGTGACTGCCACGGGTGTAGAGTCACCTACAACCCCACTTTGCACAAAACTACTTGTGACTGCCATGGGTGCAGAATCACCTGCAACCCCACTTTGAACAAAATCACATGTGACTGCCACGGGTGTAGAATCACGTGCAACCCCTCTTTGCACAAAACTACACATGACTGCCACGGGTGTAGAATCACCTGCAACCCTACTTTACACAAAACTACATGTGACTGCCACGGGTGTAGAGTCACCTACAACCCCACTTTGCACAAAACTACTTGTGACTGCCATGGGTGCAGAATCACCTGCAACCCCACTTTGAACAAAATCACATGTGACTGCCACGGGTGTAGAATCACGTGCAACCCCTCTTTGCACAAAACTACACATGACTGCCACGGGTGTAGAATCACCTGCAACCCTACTTTACACAAAACTACATGTGACTGCCACGGGTGTAGAGTCACCTACAACCCCACTTTGCACAAAACTACTTGTGACTGCCATGGGTGCAGAATCACCTGCAACCCCACTTTGAACAAAATCACATGTGACTGCCACGGGTGTAGAATCACGTGCAACCCCTCTTTGCACAAAACTACACATGACTGCCACGGGTGTAGAATCACCTGCAACCCTACTTTACACAAAACTACATGTGACTGCCACGGGTGTAGAGTCACCTACAACCCCACTTTGCACAAAACTACTTGTGACTGCCATGGGTGCAGAATCACCTGCAACCCCACTTTGAACAAAATCACATGTGACTGCCACGGGTGTAGAATCACGTGCAACCCCTCTTTGCACAAAACTACACATGACTGCCACGGGTGTAGAATCACCTGCAACCCTACTTTACACAAAACTACATGTGACTGCCACGGGTGTAGAGTCACCTACAACCCCACTTTGCACAAAACTACTTGTGACTGCCATGGGTGCAGAATCACCTGCAACCCCACTTTGAACAAAATCACATGTGACTGCCACGGGTGTAGAATCACGTGCAACCCCTCTTTGCACAAAACTACACATGACTGCCACGGGTGTAGAATCACCTGCAACCCTACTTTACACAAAACTACATGTGACTGCCACGGGTGTAGAATCACCTGCAACCCCACTTTGCACAAAACTACATGTGACTGCCATGGGTGTAGAATCACCTGCAACCCCACTTTGCACAAAACTACATGTGACTGCCACTGGTGTAGAATCACCTGCAACCCCACATTGCACAAAACTACATGTGACTGCCACAGGTGAAGAATCACCTGCAACCGCACTTTGCACAAAACTACAATTGACTGCCACGGGTGTAGAATCACCTGCAACCCCACTTTGAACGAAACCACATGTGACTGCCACGGGTGTAGAATCACCTGCAACCCCACTTTGCACAAAACTACATGTGACTGCCATGGGTGAAGAATCACTTGCAACCAACCTTTGCACAAAACTACATGTGACTGCCACGGGTGTAGAATCACCTGCAACCCCACTTTGCACAAAACTACATGTGACTGCCACAGGTGTAGAATCACGTGCAACCCCACTTTGCACAAAACTACATGTGACTGCCACGGGTGTAGAATCACCTGCAACCCCACTTTGCACAAAACTACATGTGACTGCCACAGGTGTAGAATCACGTGCAACCCCACTTTGCACAAAACTACATGTGACTGCCACGGGTGTAGAATCACATGCAACCCCACTTTGCACAAAACTACATGTGACTGCCACAGGTGTAGAATCACCTGCAAGTCCACTTTGCACAAAACTACATGTGACTGCCACGGGTGTAGAATCACCTGCAACCGCACTTTGCACAAAACTACATGTGACTGCCACGGGTGTAGAATCACCTGCAATCCCACTTTGCACAAAACTACGTGTGACTGCCACGGGTAAAGAATCACCTGCAACCCCACTTTGCACAAAACTACATGTGACTGCCACGGGTGTAGAATCACCTGCAACCCCACTTTCCACAAAACTACATGTGACTGCCACTGGTGAAGAATCACCTGCAACCCCACTTTGCACAAAACTACATGTGACTGCCATGGGTGTAGAATCACCTGCAACCCCATTTTGCACAAAATTACATGTGACTGCCACGGGTGTAGAATCACCTGCAACCCCATGTTCCACAAAACTACATGTGACTGCCATGGGTGTAGAATCACCTGCTACCCCACTTTGCACAAAACTACATGTGACTGCCACAGGTTTAGAATCACCTGCAACCCCACTTTGCACAAAACTACAATTGACTGCCACGGGTGTAGAATCACCTGCAACCCCACTTTGCACAAAACTACGTGTGACTGCCACGGGTGTAGAATCACCTGCAACCCCACTTCGCACAAAACTACATGTGACTGCCACGGATGTAGAATCACCTACAACCCCACTTTGCACAAAACTACATGGGACTGCCACGGGTGTAGAATCACCTGCTACCCCACTTTACACAAAACTACATGTGACTGCCACGGGTGTGTAATCACCTGCAACCCCACTTTGCACAAAATAACATGTGACTGCCATGGGTGTAGAATCACCGGAAACCCCACTTTGCACAAAACTACATGTGACTACCACGGGTGTAGAATCACCTGCAACCCCACTTCGCACAAAACTACATGTGACTGCCACGGATGTAGAATCACCTACAACCCCACTTTGCACAAAACTACATGGGACTGCCACGGGTGTAGAATCACCTGCTACCCCACTTTACACAAAACTACATGTGACTGCCACGGGTGTGTAATCACCTGCAACCCCACTTTGCACAAAATAACATGTGACTGCCATGGGTGTAGAATCACCGGAAACCCCACTTTGCACAAAACTACATGTGACTGCCACGGGTGTAGAATCACCTGCAACCCCAATTCGCACAAAACTACATGTGACTGCCACGGGTGTAGAATCACCTGCAACCCCACTTTGCACAAAACTACATGTGACTGCCACGGATGTAGAATCACATGCAACCCCACTTTGAACGAAATCACATGTGACTGCCACGGGTGTAGAATCACCTACAACCCCACTTTGCACAAAACTACATGTGACTGCCACGGATGTAGAATCACATGCAACCCCACTTTGAACGAAATCACATGTGACTGCCACGGGTGTAGAATCACCTACAACCCCACTTTGCACAAAACTACATGTGACTGCCACGGGTGTATAATCACCTGCAACCCCACTTTGCACAAAACTACATGTGACTGCCACGGTTGTAGAATCACCTGCAACCCCACTTTGCACAAAACTACGTGTGACTGCCACGGATGTAGAATCACCTGCAACCCCACTTTGCACAAAACTACATGTGATGGCCATGGCTGTAGAATCACCTACAACCCCACTTTGCACAAAACTACATGTGACTGCCACGGGTGTAGAATCACCTGCAACCCAACTTTGAACGAAATCACAGGTGACTGCCAGGGGTGTAGAATCACCTGCAACCCCACTTTGCTTAAAACTACATGTGACTGCCACGGGTGTAGAATCACCTGCAACCCCACTTTGCACAAAACTACGTGTGACTGCCACGGGTGTAGAATCACCTGCAACCCCACTTTGCACAAAACTACGTGTGACTGCCACGGGTGTAGAATCACCTGCAACCCCACTTTGCACAAAACTACATGTGACTGCCACTGGTGTAGAATCACCTGCAACCCCAATTTGCACAAAACTACATGTGACTGCCACGGGTGTAGAATCACGTGCAACCCCACTTTGCACAAAACTACATGTGACTGCCACGGGTGTAGAATCACCTGCAACCCCACTTTGCACAAAACTACGTGTGTCTGCCACGGGTGTAGAATCACCTGCAACCCGACTTTGCACAAAACTATGTGTGACTGCCACGGGTGTAGAATCACCTGCAACCCGACTTTGCACAAAACTACGTGTGACTGCCACGGGTGTAGAATCACCTGCAACCCCACTTTGCACAAAACTACATGTGACTGCCACGGGTGTAGAATCACCTGCAACCCCACTTTGCACAAAGCTACATGTGACTGCCACGGGTGTAGAATCACCTAAAACCCCACTTTGCACAAAACTACGTGTGACTGCCACGGGTGTAGAATCATCTGCAACCCCACATTGCACAAAACTACATGGGACTGCCACGGGTGTAGAATCACCTGCAACCCCACTTTCAACAAAACTACATGTGACTGCCACTGGTGAAGAATCACCTGCAACCCCACTTTGCACAAAACTACATCTGACTGCCATGGGTGTAGAATCACCTGCAACCCCACTTTGCACAAAACTACGTGTGACTGCCACGGGTGTAGAATCACCTGCAACCCCACTTTGCACAAAACTACATGTGACTGCCTCAGGTGTAGAATCACCTGCAACCCCACTTTGCACAAAACTACAATTCACTGCCACGGGTGTAGAATCACCTGCAACCACACTTTGCACAAAACTACGTGTGACTGCCACGGGTGTAGAATCACCTGCAACCCCACTTTGCACAAAACTACATGTGACTGCCATGGGTGTAGAATCACCTGCATCTCTACTTGGAACGAAATCACATGTGACTGCCACAGGTGTAGAATCACCTGCAACCCCACTTTGCATAAAACTACATGTGACTGCCACAGGTGTAGAATCATCTGCAACCCCACTTTGCACAAAACTACATGTGACTGCCATGGGTGTAGAATCACCTGCAACCCCACTTTGCACAAAACTACCTGTGACAGCCACGGGTGTAGAATCAACTGCAACCCCACTTTGCACAAAACTACGTGACTGCCACGGGTGTAGAATCACCTGCAACCCCGCTGTGCACAAAACTACATGTGACTGCCATGGGTGTAGAATCACCTTCAACCCCACTTTGCACAAAACTACGTGACTGCCACGGGTGTAGAATCACCTGCAACCCCGCTGTGCACAAAACTACATGTGACTGCCATGGGTGTAGAATCACCTTCAACCCTACTTTGCACAAAACTACATGTGACTGCCACGGGTGTAGAATCACCTGCAACCCCACTTTGCACAAAACTACATGTGACTGCCACGTGTGTAGAATCATGTGCAACCCCACTTTGCACAAAACTACATGTGGCTGCCACGGGTGTAGAATCACCTGCAACCCCACTTTGCACAAAACTACATGTGATTGCCACGGGTGTAGAATCACTTGCAACCCCACTTTGCACAAAACTACATGTGACTGCCACGGGTGTAGAATCACCTGCAACCCCACTTTGAACGAAATCACATGTGACTGCCATGGGTGTAGAATCACCAACAACCCCACTTTGCACAAAACTACATGTGACTTCCACGGGTGTAGAATCACCTGCAACCCCACTTTGCACAAAACTACATGTGACTGCCACAGGTGTAGAATCACCTGCAACCCCACTTTGCACAAAACTATGTGTGACTGCCACGGGTGTAGAGTCACCTGCAACCCCACTTTGCACAAAACTATGTGTGACTGCCACGGGTGTAGAATCACCTGCAACCCCACTTTGCACAAAACTATGTGTGACTGCCACGGGTGTAGAGTCACCTGCAACCCCACTTTGCACAAAACTATGTGTGACTGCCACGGGTGTGGAATCACCTGCAACCCTACTTTGCACAAAACTACATGTGACTGCCACGGGTGTAGAATCACCTGCAACCCCACTCTGCACAAAACTACATGTGACTACCACAGGTGTAGAATCACCTGCATCCCCACTTTGCACAAAACTACATGTCACTGCCATGGGTGTAGAATCACCTGCAACCCCACTTTGAACGAAATCACATGTGACTGCCACAGGTGTAGAATCACCTGCAACCCCACTTTGCACAAAACTACATGTGACTACTACGGGTGTAGAATCACGGGCAACCCCACTTTGCACAAAACTACGTGTGACTGCCACTGGTGTAGAATCACCTGCAACCCCACTTTGCACAAAACTACGTGTGACTGCCACGGGTTTAGAATCACCTGCAACCCCGCTTTGCACAAAACTACAAGTGACTACCACGGGTGTAGAATCACGTGCAACCCCACTTTGCACAAAAGAACATGTGACTGCCTTGGATGTAGAATCACCTGCAACCCCACTTTGCACAAAACTACATGTGACTGCCACAGGTGTAGAATCACCTGCAACCCCACTTTGCACAAAACTACATGTGACTGCCACGGGTGTAGAATCACCTGCAACCCCACTTTGCACAAAACTACATGTGACTGCCACGGGTGTAGAATCACCTGCAACCCCACTTTGCACAAAACTACATGTGACTGCCACCGGTGTAGAATCACCTACAACCCCACTTTGAACGAAATCACATGTGACTGCCACGGGTGTAGAATCACCTTCAACCCCACTTTGCACAAAACTGCAAGTGACTGCCACGGCTGTAGAATCACCTGCAACCCCACTTTGCACAAAACAACATGTGACTGCCACGGGTGAAGAATCACCTGCAACCCCACTTTGCACAAAACTACATGTGACTGCCACCGGTGTAGAATCACCTGCAACCCCACTTTGCACAAAACTACGTGTCACTGCTTTGGGTGTAGAATCACCTGCAACCCCACTTTGAACAAAATCACATGTGACTGCCACGGGTGTAGAATCACCTGCAACCCCACTTTGCACAAAACTACATGTGACTGCCACGGGTGTAGAATCACCTGCAAGCCCACTTTGCACAGAACTACATGTTACTGCCATGGGTGTAGAAACACCTGCAACCCCACTTCGCACAAAACTACGTGTGACTGTCACGGGTGTAGAATCATCTGCAACCCCACTTTCCACAAAACTACATGTGCCTGCCACGGTTGTAGAATCACCTGCAAGCCCACTTTGCACAGAACTACATGTTACTGCCATGGGTGTAGAAACACCTGCAACCCCACTTCGCACAAAACTACGTGTGACTGTCACGGGTGTAGAATCATCTGCAACCCCACTTTCCACAAAACTACATGTGCCTGCCACGGTTGTAGAATCACCTGCAAGCCCACTTTGCACAGAACTACATGTTACTGCCATGGGTGTAGAAACACCTGCAACCCCACTTCGCACAAAACTACGTGTGACTGTCACGGGTGTAGAATCATCTGCAACCCCACTTTCCACAAAACTACATGTGCCTGCCACGGTTGTAGAATCACCTGCAAGCCCACTTTGCACAGAACTACATGTTACTGCCATGGGTGTAGAAACACCTGCAACCCCACTTCGCACAAAACTACGTGTGACTGTCACGGGTGTAGAATCATCTGCAACCCCACTTTCCACAAAACTACATGTGCCTGCCACGGTTGTAGAATCACCTGCAAGCCCACTTTGCACAGAACTACATGTTACTGCCATGGGTGTAGAAACACCTGCAACCCCACTTCGCACAAAACTACGTGTGACTGTCACGGGTGTAGAATCATCTGCAACCCCACTTTCCACAAAACTACATGTGCCTGCCACGGTTGTAGAATCACCTGCAAGCCCACTTTGCACAGAACTACATGTTACTGCCATGGGTGTAGAAACACCTGCAACCCCACTTCGCACAAAACTACGTGTGACTGTCACGGGTGTAGAATCATCTGCAACCCCACTTTCCACAAAACTACATGTGCCTGCCACGGTTGTAGAATCACCTGCAAGCCCACTTTGCACAGAACTACATGTTACTGCCATGGGTGTAGAAACACCTGCAACCCCACTTCGCACAAAACTACGTGTGACTGTCACGGGTGTAGAATCATCTGCAACCCCACTTTCCACAAAACTACATGTGCCTGCCACGGTTGTAGAATCACCTGCAAGCCCACTTTGCACAGAACTACATGTTACTGCCATGGGTGTAGAAACACCTGCAACCCCACTTCGCACAAAACTACGTGTGACTGTCACGGGTGTAGAATCATCTGCAACCCCACTTTCCACAAAACTACATGTGCCTGCCACGGTTGTAGAATCACCTGCAAGCCCACTTTGCACAGAACTACATGTTACTGCCATGGGTGTAGAAACACCTGCAACCCCACTTCGCACAAAACTACGTGTGACTGTCACGGGTGTAGAATCATCTGCAACCCCACTTTCCACAAAACTACATGTGCCTGCCACGGTTGTAGAATCACCTGCAAGCCCACTTTGCACAGAACTACATGTTACTGCCATGGGTGTAGAAACACCTGCAACCCCACTTCGCACAAAACTACGTGTGACTGTCACGGGTGTAGAATCATCTGCAACCCCACTTTCCACAAAACTACATGTGCCTGCCACGGTTGTAGAATCACCTGCAAGCCCACTTTGCACAGAACTACATGTTACTGCCATGGGTGTAGAAACACCTGCAACCCCACTTCGCACAAAACTACGTGTGACTGTCACGGGTGTAGAATCATCTGCAACCCCACTTTCCACAAAACTACATGTGCCTGCCACGGTTGTAGAATCACCTGCAAGCCCACTTTGCACAGAACTACATGTTACTGCCATGGGTGTAGAAACACCTGCAACCCCACTTCGCACAAAACTACGTGTGACTGTCACGGGTGTAGAATCATCTGCAACCCCACTTTCCACAAAACTACATGTGCCTGCCACGGTTGTAGAATCACCTGCAAGCCCACTTTGCACAGAACTACATGTTACTGCCATGGGTGTAGAAACACCTGCAACCCCACTTCGCACAAAACTACGTGTGACTGTCACGGGTGTAGAATCATCTGCAACCCCACTTTCCACAAAACTACATGTGCCTGCCACGGTTGTAGAATCACCTGCAAGCCCACTTTGCACAGAACTACATGTTACTGCCATGGGTGTAGAAACACCTGCAACCCCACTTCGCACAAAACTACGTGTGACTGTCACGGGTGTAGAATCATCTGCAACCCCACTTTCCACAAAACTACATGTGCCTGCCACGGTTGTAGAATCACCTGCAAGCCCACTTTGCACAGAACTACATGTTACTGCCATGGGTGTAGAAACACCTGCAACCCCACTTCGCACAAAACTACGTGTGACTGTCACGGGTGTAGAATCATCTGCAACCCCACTTTCCACAAAACTACATGTGCCTGCCACGGTTGTAGAATCACCTGCAAGCCCACTTTGCACAGAACTACATGTTACTGCCATGGGTGTAGAAACACCTGCAACCCCACTTCGCACAAAACTACGTGTGACTGTCACGGGTGTAGAATCATCTGCAACCCCACTTTCCACAAAACTACATGTGCCTGCCACGGTTGTAGAATCACCTGCAAGCCCACTTTGCACAGAACTACATGTTACTGCCATGGGTGTAGAAACACCTGCAACCCCACTTCGCACAAAACTACGTGTGACTGTCACGGGTGTAGAATCATCTGCAACCCCACTTTCCACAAAACTACATGTGCCTGCCACGGTTGTAGAATCACCTGCAAGCCCACTTTGCACAGAACTACATGTTACTGCCATGGGTGTAGAAACACCTGCAACCCCACTTCGCACAAAACTACGTGTGACTGTCACGGGTGTAGAATCATCTGCAACCCCACTTTCCACAAAACTACATGTGCCTGCCACGGTTGTAGAATCACCTGCAAGCCCACTTTGCACAGAACTACATGTTACTGCCATGGGTGTAGAAACACCTGCAACCCCACTTCGCACAAAACTACGTGTGACTGTCACGGGTGTAGAATCATCTGCAACCCCACTTTCCACAAAACTACATGTGCCTGCCACGGTTGTAGAATCACCTGCAAGCCCACTTTGCACAGAACTACATGTTACTGCCATGGGTGTAGAAACACCTGCAACCCCACTTCGCACAAAACTACGTGTGACTGTCACGGGTGTAGAATCATCTGCAACCCCACTTTCCACAAAACTACATGTGCCTGCCACGGTTGTAGAATCACCTGCAAGCCCACTTTGCACAGAACTACATGTTACTGCCATGGGTGTAGAAACACCTGCAACCCCACTTCGCACAAAACTACGTGTGACTGTCACGGGTGTAGAATCATCTGCAACCCCACTTTCCACAAAACTACATGTGCCTGCCACGGTTGTAGAATCACCTGCAAGCCCACTTTGCACAGAACTACATGTTACTGCCATGGGTGTAGAAACACCTGCAACCCCACTTCGCACAAAACTACGTGTGACTGTCACGGGTGTAGAATCATCTGCAACCCCACTTTCCACAAAACTACATGTGCCTGCCACGGTTGTAGAATCACCTGCAAGCCCACTTTGCACAGAACTACATGTTACTGCCATGGGTGTAGAAACACCTGCAACCCCACTTCGCACAAAACTACGTGTGACTGTCACGGGTGTAGAATCATCTGCAACCCCACTTTCCACAAAACTACATGTGCCTGCCACGGTTGTAGAATCACCTGCAAGCCCACTTTGCACAGAACTACATGTTACTGCCATGGGTGTAGAAACACCTGCAACCCCACTTCGCACAAAACTACGTGTGACTGTCACGGGTGTAGAATCATCTGCAACCCCACTTTCCACAAAACTACATGTGCCTGCCACGGTTGTAGAATCACCTGCAAGCCCACTTTGCACAGAACTACATGTTACTGCCATGGGTGTAGAAACACCTGCAACCCCACTTCGCACAAAACTACGTGTGACTGTCACGGGTGTAGAATCATCTGCAACCCCACTTTCCACAAAACTACATGTGCCTGCCACGGTTGTAGAATCACCTGCAAGCCCACTTTGCACAGAACTACATGTTACTGCCATGGGTGTAGAAACACCTGCAACCCCACTTCGCACAAAACTACGTGTGACTGTCACGGGTGTAGAATCATCTGCAACCCCACTTTCCACAAAACTACATGTGCCTGCCACGGTTGTAGAATCACCTGCAAGCCCACTTTGCACAGAACTACATGTTACTGCCATGGGTGTAGAAACACCTGCAACCCCACTTCGCACAAAACTACGTGTGACTGTCACGGGTGTAGAATCATCTGCAACCCCACTTTCCACAAAACTACATGTGCCTGCCACGGTTGTAGAATCACCTGCAAGCCCACTTTGCACAGAACTACATGTTACTGCCATGGGTGTAGAAACACCTGCAACCCCACTTTGAACAAAATCACATGTGACTGCCACGGGTGTAGAATCACCTGCAACCCCTCTTTGCACAAAACTACATGTGACTGCCACGGGTGTAGAATAACCTGCAACCCCACTTTGCACAAAACTACCTGTGAATGCCACGGGTGTAGAATCACGTGCAACCCCAGTTTGCACAAAACTACATGTGACTGCCACGGGTGTAGAACCACCTGCCACCCCACTTTGCACAAAACTACATGTGACTGCCATGGGTGTAGAATCACCTGCAACCCCACTTTCAACGAAATCACATGTGACTGCCATGGGTGTAGAATCACCTGCAACCCCAATTTTGCACAAAACTACATGTCACTGCCACAGGTGTAGAATCACCTGCAACCCCCATTTGCACAAAACTACATGTGACTGCCACGGGTGTAGACTCACCTGCAACCCCACTTTGCACAAAACTACATGTGACATCCTCATGTGTAGAATCAAGTGCAACCCAACTTTGCGCATAACTACATGTGACTGCCACGGGTGTAGAATCACCTGCAACTCCACTTTGCACAAAACTACGTGTGACTGCCACGGGTGTAGAATCACCTGCAACCCCACTTTGCACAAAACTACGTGTGACTGCCACGGGTGTAGAATAACCTGCAACCCCACTTTGCACAAAACTACGTGTGACTGCCACGGGTGTCGAATCACCTGCAACCCCACTTTGCACAAAACTACATGTGACTGCCACGGGTGTAGAATCACCTGCAACCCCACTTTGCACAAACCTACATGTGACTGCCACGGGTGTAGAATCACCTGCAACCCCTCTTTGCAAAAAACAACGTGTGACTGCCACGGGTGTAGAATCACCTGCAACTCCACTTTGCACAAAATTACATGTGACTGCCACGGGTGTAGAATCACCTGCAACCCCACTTTGCACAAAACTACATGTTACGGCCACGGGTGTAGAATGACCTGCAACTCCACTTTGCGCAAAACTACATGTGACTGCCACGTGTGTAAAATCACCTGCAACCCCACTTTGAACGAAATCACTTGTGACTGCAACGGGTCTAGAATCACCTGCAACCCCACTTTGCACAAAACTACATGTGACTGCCACGGGTGTCGAATCACCTGCAACCCTGGTTTGCACATAACTACATGTCACTGCCACGGGTGTAGAATCACCTGCAACCCCACTTTGAACGAAATCACATGTGACTGCCACGGGTGTAGAATCACCTGCAACCCCACTTTGCACAAAACTACATGTGACTGCCACGGGTGTAGAATCACCTGCAACCCCACTTTGCACGAAATCACATGTGACTGCCACGGGTGTAGAATCACCTGCAACCCCACTTTGCACAAAACTACATGTGACTGCCACGGGTGTAGAATCACCTGCAACCCCACTCTGCACAAAATTACATGTGTCTGCCATGGGTGGTGAATCACCTGCAACCCCACTTTGCACAAAACTACGTGTGACTGCCACGGGTGTAGAATCACCTGCAACCACACTTTGCACAAAACTACGTGTGACTGCCACGGGAGTAGAATAACCTGCAACCCCACTTTGCACAAAACTACGTGTGACTGCCACGGGTGTAGAATCACCTGCAACCACACTTTGCACAAAACTACGTGTGACTGCCACGGGAGTAGAATAACCTGCAACCCCACTTTGAACAAAACTACATTTCACTGCCACGGGTGTAGAATAACCTGCAACCCCACTTTGCACAAAACAACATGTGACTGCCATGGGTGTAGAATCACCTGCAACCCCACTTTGAACGAAATCACATGTGAATGCCACAGTTGTACAATCACTTGCAACCCCACTTTGCACAAAACTACATGTGACTGCCAAAGGTGTAGAATCACCTGTAACCCCACTTTGCACAAAACTACATGTGACTGCCACGGGTGTAGAATCACCTGCAACCCCACTTTGCTCAAAACTACGTGTGACTGCCACGGGTGTAGAATCACGCGCAACCCCACTTTGCACAAAACTACGTGTGACTGCCACAGGTGTAGAATCACCTGCAACCCCACTTTGCACAAAACTACATGTGACTGCCACGGGTGTAGAATCACCTGCAACCCCACTTTGCACAAAACTACATGTGACTGCCAC
>SZWC01016220.1:31998-56728 GCA_023375785.1 Penium margaritaceum
CGAGCGCTTAGGCCTCTCGAGTTGGTCCACTCGGACCTTCTCGGTCCTCTCCCGGTCGAGTCCCTGTCCGAGAGGGGCCGGTATGTTCTGATGCTGACTGATGACTTCACCTGCATGCGGTGGGTCTACAGTGTGCGTCAAAAGAGCGACGCCGCCCTTGCGATTTGGCTCTGGCTCGTGATGGCTGAGCGTCAGTCTCACCACACGCTACATACTTTTCGCTCGGATCGCAGCGGCGAGTTCCTTGGTGAGATGGACTCCTTCTTTGCTGAGCACGGGATTTTTCACCAGGTCTCCGCTCCTGCTACTCCAAAGCAGAACGGTGTATCTGAGCGTTGGAACCGCACCATGGAGGATGCGGTTCACGCCATGCGGTCTGAGTGCGGTCTCCCGGAGTCTTTTGCCTTCGATAGTTTTGCCTATATGACTTGGGTCTGGAACCGCCTCCAACATGGTCCGCTTCCGGACCATGTTACACCGTACGAGCTCTTGTTTGGCCACCGTGCTAACCTTCGTCTTGCTCGCGTCTGGGGATCCCTGGCCTCCGTGTGGTACACCGAGGACCAGCAGGGGTCCAAGGTCTCCCCTCAGGGTCGCTTGTGTGCCTTCATTGGCATCTCCTCGCGGTAGAAGGCCTAGCGCTTTTGGGACCCCACTCGCCGTTGCGTCATTGAGTCCCGTGACGCGCTGTTTTCTGAGTCACATACCGTGACCTCACTTCGATCACAACCCTCTCCGCAGCCCATGTCCCTTCTTGTGAGGGTCCTTGGCGGATGGGAGAGACTTCTACGCCAGCGACCATCCCTCGTCCTGCTGATGTGTCCGCTCGAGCCCCCTCTCGATCTCCAGCCCTTGATGATCCGGCTATCATTGCCGTCGGTCCAAAGATCTCGCCTATACAGCCTGTTTGACACCCCTTAGGTACCTCTTCTCTCACGCCTCCTCTTGCACAATCACCTGTGTCTGCCGGCACCCCTGCTCCTGCGTCTGACCCAGTCTTGCCCACTCCCGTTCCTACGTCGGCTGAAACTCCTGCCTCAGTGTCCGAGCCAGCCTTGCCTGCTGTCATACCCAGCCCCGTGTCCCCCACACACTCATCTCCTCGCACGGCAACTCCGGCTGCCTCGTCTCAGCCCTCACCAGCTGTGGTCGTACCTGTTCTGGAGGTCGTACCTATCCCTGAGCCTGAGGTGAGCCCCTCGACCTCCGATTACTCCCGTGAGCCCGGTGGCCGCCTTCGACCACTGGACTTCGGAGCTCAGCGAGCGTCGGGTCCCGGACCCAGGCGTTCCACTTGCAGCATCGCGAGCGGTGATCCAGGCACAAAGGCCTTAGGCTTGAGTGTCCACACCGAGCTTTCAGAGGTACTCAAGCATGCCCTGTAGGACACGACCTGGTCACTCGCGAGATCCATATCGCCTGTGACGCAGCAGTTGTTCTCGTGGCCATCAGGCCCAACACTGAGGCGCGTCCACTTGCCACACAGAGTTCCCGCTCTATTGCGCCTGACCCTGGCACATTGAGGGAGGCTCTCTCATTGTAGGATGCCGATGCCTGGCGAGCTGCTTGCGAGGATGAGCTTCGCGTTATCCGAGAGCACAGAGTCTATGAGCTTGTCGACCTTCCCCCTGGGAGGAAGGCGATTCAGGTCAAGTGGGTCTTTCGCAAGAAGGTGAAGCCGGATGGCTCACTAGAACGCTACAAGGCCCGCTTGGTCGTCAAGGGGTATTCTCAGATTGAGGGAGTCGATTACACTGACACCTTTGCCCCGGTCGGGCGCATGACCTCAGCACGAGCTCTGTTCGGTGTAGTGGCTCAGCATGACTGGGAACTGCACCAGATGGATGTGAACAATGCATTCTTCCATGGCTCTCTAAATGAGGAGATTTACATGGCTCAGCCACCAGGTTTTGAGGATGGTGACAAGGTCTGGCGCTTGCGCAAGTCCTTGTACGGCTTCAAGCAGTCTCCACGGTATTGGAACCAGGAGATCACTGGCACTTTGACTCGCGCAGGATACGTACAGAGCGAGGCAGACCCCTCGCTCTTCATCCTACCATCACCCGAGCAGTTCACTGCCATCCTGGTCTATGTTGATAACTTCCTCATTGCGTCTCCGTCCCTGGAGGCCGTGAAGGAGGCCAAGGCTGTCCTCCAAACTGCCTACAGGATGAAGGACCTCGGTCATGCATCAGTGTTTCTTGGTATGGAGATAGTGCGAGATCGCAGACATCGGACACTGTTGATGCATCTGGCCCGATACGCACGAGTTGTGGGGGAGTGCTTCAGCGATCTCCTTAGTGCAGTGCCATCCGCTTCCACACCTCTTACACCCGATGGGCAGGATGCCCTGAAGGTGGATGATCCTACACAACTGGGGGAGACAGTGGACGTGACCTTGTACCTCCGTCTCATCGGATCTCTGATGTACCTGGCCACCACCACGCGTCCTGACATTGTGTTCGCCGTCAACCTCCTCGCTCACTTCTCGCAGGCTCTACGTGNATCCGCTTCCACACCTCTTACACCCGATGGGCAGGATGCCCTGAAGGTGGATGATCCTACACAACTGGGGGAGACAGTGGACGTGACCTTGTACCTCCGTCTCATCGGATCTCTGATGTACCTGGCCACCACCACGCGTCCTGACATTGTGTTCGCCGTCAACCTCCTCGCTCACTTCTCGCAGGCTCTACGTGCGAGAGCCCTTTACGCGGTTGTGCGAGTGGTACGGTACGTGGTCTCCACGCCGTAGCTCGGACTCTGATTTTGTCGGCAGTGTTCGGTGGTCCTTGACGGCTACACTGACAGTGATTGGGCTTGGATCCCTGATGGACGCAGTCGTACTGGCTACGTGTTTCTGCTCGGTGGTACCGCTCTGTCTTGGCGAAGCGGGAAGCAGGGTTGGATTGCACGTAGCTCGTCAGAGGCAGAGTATGTTGTTTTGGGCGCAGGGGCTGCTGAGGCAGTATGGCTGCAACGAGTACCCGCCATTCTTGAGCTTGGGCAGTGAGTACCCGCCATTGTGCTACGTTGCGACAACCAGAGTGCTCTCGCCGTTGTAGAGAACTCTAGTGTTTTTCATGCTCGCACAAAGCACATTGCGGTTAAGCATCACTTCGTTCGTGATCTGGTGGAGCGACGCGTGATCTCCATCATGTGGGTTGGTACTGTCATGCAGCGTGCTGATTTCTTGACGAAGGCACTTGCTCGCCGAAAGTTCTTGGTGGTCATTCGTTCTGTTGGGCTTCGCCTCGTGCGTGAGAGTGGTTGAGTGTGGGATGTGCGTCTGCGTCTCATTTGTTTGTGTCACTCACTATTGTGTTTGTACCAGTGCTGCACGCGTATGGACATGCGTACCATCGGGTCATGGGGGAGTGTTGTGCTTTGTGCCGTTCCTGTAAAGTTTACTGTGACCACTCGGCCGTGTCCATACTCGTGCAGATCCGTGAGGCGGGCGGCCCTGGTGACACCGGCGCGACGACAGGCGGCGGACTACCAGCTTGGAGCTGGCCGACCATTGTACCAGAGCCCCAGATGCCACCGGGACTCTCTGCTGTGTCTTCTACATCTTGCAGGCGTCTTTCGGCGGACTGGCTATGAGGCCTATTTGCATGTTTTTGCATTGTATGTTCACTGTCTGTCAATGGATGCATGCATGTGTTCAGTTGTAGTGTCCGTCTTTTGATTTTGCACGTCTAGGTTCAGACGGCGTAGCATTCTGACATGTGTGCGCAGAGTTACGGCCAAAACAGTGGTTTTGGGCCAGTTTTAGGACAGCTCTTGGACTGCCGCGTGCGACACCCGCTGTACGCCACGACAAGTATTTATGCTTTGGACCTGTCATTTGTTATCTCTCTCTGCATATGCTACATTGAAGCATTCTGACACTTTGCCTTGTGTCTCCTAGCCAAACCCTTGCCGTAGTGTGTACGACCTGTGACTGTCGTCACCGTCTGATCAGGCACTGACGCCTAGTCAGCGGCTGCGTTGCTAGGAAGCTTCCACGCATTTTCTGAGGTCAGACTAGGTAGACGCGCAAAGAATCATAAGTTCTATTGGCTTAGTGATGTAGAGAGAAATGAAAACTGACAAGCATATAACATAGATACTTGTTGCGGCACACATTGGGTGACGCACGCGGTAGTGTTAGTTTGTCTTGAAACCGGCTCAAAACCATTGTTTTGGTCGTCTGGACCTAGAGGTGCAGAATCTCGAGCCAGACGCTACGACTAATCACACGCACAGGTCCGGCATCGATTGGTGGACAGAGAATGCAAAACATGTAAATCGGGCTCGAGAGCCAGTCCACCGAGAAAACTCTAGCGTCTGCAGAAAAGTTGCAGAGCACCCCAGCAAGCATCCGGGACGTCGTAGCAGTCATCTGGCAGCTGCTCGTGGATGGACCCACCGACCGTCGGTGCTCCGATGCCAGCTGGGCCCGCATCAAGGATCTGCACGAGCATGGACACGACCGAGTGGTCACAGTAAGCTGTACAAACAGACAGAAACAACTCACATCACAACACTCCCTCATGACCCGATGGTACGCATGTCCATACACGTGCAAAACTGACAGCTACACAACAAGATGCTCAACAGTCCATGCTCACACACCCCACTCTCAGCCACTCTTAGGCAAAGGGCGTAGCCCGATAGAACGAATGGCCACCATGAACTTTGCACGCGCAAGTTCCTTGGTCAAGAAGTCAGCCCGCTGCATGTCTGTGCCGACCTAGATGACGAAGATCAACTGTTGTTGCACAAGACTACGCACAAAGTCATGCTCAACAGCAATGTGCTTTGTGTGTGCTTGAAACACACCAGAGTTCTCTGCGATGACAAGAGGTCTCTTGTTGTCACAGCGCAAAACGATGCAAGGCACAGACTGACGCAACTCACAAAATAGACACTGCAGCCATACCGCCTCAGCAGCCCAAGCCCCCAGAGCAACATACTTTGCCTTTGATGAGCTTCATGCGATACAACCCTGCTTGCCACTGCGCCACGACATAATGGTGCCACGAAGTAGGAACAAGTAGCCTGTCCGACTGCGCCCATCAGGACTCCACGTCCAGTCATTGTCTGTGTAGCTGTCGACTACCACCGAACACTGCCGTTGAAAGCAGAGTCCAAGGTACGGTGTGGACACCACGTACCGCACCACTTGCACAGCCGCATGAAGATCTCTCACCAGAGGACACTATGAAAACTGTGCAAGGAGGTTGACGGCAAAGGCAATGTTGGGTTGTGTGATAGTGGCCAAGTACATCAAAGAGCCAATCAAGCGCATGTACAGGGTCAAGTCCACGGTCTCCTCCAGGTCTACGGGATCATCCACCTTGAGAGCATCCTGTCCGTCAGGTGTGATGGGGGTGGAGGCTGCACGAACTGTACCCAGGATGTCAGCAAACCGCTCCCCCACAAGGCGAGCGTAACGTGCCTGATGGAACAAGAGTGTCTGTCACTGACGATCACGCACGATCTCCATCCCGAGAAACACAACTGCAAGGCCAAGGTCCTTCATCCTGTAGGCAGCCTGGAGAATTGCGTTGGCCTCCTTCACGGCCTCCATAGACAGAGACGCAATCAGGAGGTCGTCCACGTAGACTAGGATGGCTGTGAAGCTCTAAGCTGTCCGTCTGAGAAAGAGGGACAAGTCAGCATCACTCTGCACATAACCGGCACGTGTCAATGTGCCGGTGCTCTCCAAGTTCCAGCACCTGGGTGACTGTTTCAGGCCGTACAAGGCCTTGTGTAAGCGCCAAACCTTGTCACCGACCTCGAATCCAGGTGGCTGGACCATGTAGATCTCCTCCTCTAAGGTGCCATGGAGGAACACTTTCTTCACATCCATCTGGTGCAGCTCCCAGTCGTGGTGAGCAACAACCCCGAACAAAGCTTGAGCGGTGGTCATGTGGCCAACGGGTACGAAGGTGTCAATGAAATCTACTCCCTCAATCTACGAGAATCCCTTGGCCATCAAGCGAGCCTTGTAGCGATCCAGTGTGCCATCAGACTTCACCTTCTTACACAAGACCCACTTGGCTTGTACAGCCTTCCGCCCTGACGGGAGGTCGAAAAGCTCATAGACACCATGCTCACGGATGGCTCTCATCTCATCCTCACAACCAACACGCCATAAGTCTGCATCGTGAGCTGAGAGTGCCTCCTTCAACGTGCCTGGATAAGGCGTCGTCAAGGGAGTGCTTCGGGTGGCTAAGGCACACGCCTCCGGACTCGGTTTGACCATGACAAGGTCGTTTGCGGCATCGCAAGCGACCAAGAACTCTCGGGAGACAACCTCGTGGCCGACAGGACATGCTGGATGCACCTCAGTGTAGTCTGCCTGGACACTCAAGCCAAGGGCCTTCGTGCCAGGCTCGCCACTCTGAACACTACGAGTCGGGCGCCTGGGCGCAGAGTCAGTAGTCCGCTGTGCCCTACGGGCCAATGGTCCAAGACGACAATCGGGCTCGTGGGAGTAGCGGAATGCTGAGGCGCTTACCTCAGGCTGGGGGGAAGGCTGCTGAGCCAAAACCGCAGGGGATGCACGGGAGTGGGTGTGTCAGAGGGGACTGACACTGGCACGGCATCAGGTGTGCCAGAGGGCACTGACGATTGTACGGGATCAGGTGTGGCAGAGGGGACCGACATTGGCACGGGATCGGATGTGCCAGAGGGGTCTAACAATGGCACGGGATCAGGTGTGCCAGAAGGGTCTGACATCGGCACGAGATTAGGTGTGTCAGAAGAGACCCACACTGGCACGGGATCAGGTGTGCTAGAGGGGTCTCAAAATTGGCACGTGATCAGGTGTGCCAGAGGGGACTAATGAGGCTACTGGACCCACAGCCACGATGGCCGGATCGTCAGCTGCCGGAGACCGGACCACAGTTGAGGAGGCCCGGACGGACCCATCTGCAGGACTAGACTCCTCCATCCGTCGAGAGGTCACACAAGTAGGAACGTGGTCGGCGGCGAGCGACAGAATGCTGAACAAGTCGCGGTAGGTGAGAGCCTCAAAGAAGAGAGCATCTTGAGACTCGACAATGCGATGGGGAGCAGGGTCCCAAAAGCGCAAGGCCTCCGACCGCGGAGAGATGCCAAAGAAGGTACACATGCATCCCTGTGGTGAGACCTTGGACCCCTGCTGGTCCTCAGTGTACCAGACACAGGCAAGGGACCCCTAAACACGAGCGAGATGGAGATCAGCACGATGGCCGTACCACAACTCGTACGGCGTAACATGGTCTGGAAGTGGACCATGCGGCAAGCGGTTCGAGACCCACATCATGTAGGAGAAGCCCTTAAAGGGAAAGGACTCCGGTAGACCGCACTCAGACCGCATAGCGTAAACCGCATCCTCCATGGTGCGGTTCCAACGCTCAGACACACCATTCTACTGTGATGTAGCAAGGGCGGAAAGCTAGTGAAAGATATCGTGCTTGGCAAAGTAGGCTTCCATCTCGCCTAAGAACTTGCCACCACGATCTGAGCAGAACGTGTACAGGGTGTGACGAGACTGACGCTCAGCCATCACAAGCTACAGGCGGATCGCAAGTGCGGCATTGCTCTTGTGGCACAGGCTGTAGACCCACCGCATCCGGGTGAAGTCATCGGTTAGGGTGAGAACATATTGACCCAATCAGAGAGGGACTTGATAGGGAAAGGACCGAGAAGGTCCGAGTGGACCAACTCTAGTGGGCGCAGTGCCCGGGAGGAGGAGTCGGGGTAAGAGCAGCGATGCATCTTACTCTGGGCGCAAAAAAAGACAGTCTTTCTTGGGTGGCTTCTAAAAAGCTGTGTCAAGACCGAGGGCTGGCTAAGTTTGAATGAGCTTAGGCATAGTGTCCGAGCTCACATGGCAGAGGCGACGATGTAACAAGCGTTGGTGCTCAGGGAAGAGAACACCAGTAACAAGCACACGCGCAAAAGAGAGAGGAGGAGAAGAAACACAGGAATGCAATGGGACACACGATATAGGTCATCAACAATAGAGGCACAAAACACAATGGCGCAAGTGTCAAGAGCAGTCACTGTGGCAGAGTCAGTAGAGTACTCAACTGTGAGACCCATCCTGGTGCATGTACGAACAGAGAGCAAGCTAAGCTCAAGAGCAGGGACAAAGAGCACATCAGAAATATACAAGGGGCCAGACGGACTATCAAACCGTACAACTCCAATGCCCTGCACAGGCAACGACTGACCAGACCCTGTGCAAACAGACCGAACGGATGCAACGGGACCGAGCACAACGAAGTCACTACGACGACGCCTCATGTGAAGGGTGGCACCAGAGTCAATAATCCAGGTGCCACCCGGCTCACGACCAGTCGTCGACATTTAGCAACATGCCACAGAAAACTTTGCCTCTACTGGATGCTCAGCAGAGGACTCAGGACAACGACGAATAGCACGGATGTGTGACTCGTCAAGCCATATGGTTCTGTCAGGTCCATCCTCATCTCAGGCCAACATACCTCCACCACAAGCATCATCACGGGCAACAGACGTAGTAACACAAGCTGTGTTGGGACCATTCGGCTATGACAACACACTCGCACCTCCCTGATTGCGAAACGCCAGTAGCTGACAAAGCTCCATGATCGTGCGATCCCGGGCGTCCACATCACAGCTGCCGCCTGGTGAAATGGATGCGTCTGATGCAGTCGTAGTCGCGATGCATTCAATCCGTGTGTCACTCGAGGAAATCCGCTGCGTGTACACCGCCTGAAGGCCACAAATGATTCGAGTCTAGTCAAGGGGTTGCTCACACTCTGTGTAGCGGTGAGCGCCTCCTCAGTTGTACCAGTGACCACTGCCACTACTCGCCGGCTGCTGTTGCTGTTGTTGTTATCCCTTCCCGCGTCATTTCTTCCCCTTCTTCCCCTGTGCGGCTACTGCAATACCCTGAGTGTGGTGGCATAGGGTAGAGGAGGAGGAGGAGGAAGCAGTGGAGGTGGGACTAGTGAGTTGGGACAGAGGCGTAGGAGGGGTCGCAGTCATTGCTGCAACAAGTGGACTCTGCTGATGGGTGATGGCAACCTCATGAGCCGATTTGGCCTGGATGAAGTAGCGATGGGCCCAAGGAAGCAGCTGTAGTGACTCCGACAACTCACAGAGAGCCACACGGTCGAAGCCCATAAAGAGCTTCACGTGGTCCAAATGCGCCCCCATCATGATGGTGTCGAGTGCCCATAACTGCGTCCCACCACCGGTCCCAAGGCGCGTGTAAAGGCGCATCGCGCACCTCCAATAGTCAGCTGCAAGCTCCGTGGGACCCTGACGAAGGGGATGAAACTCACGTAGTCGGGCCGCCCTTGTGGTATGGGTCTCCGCAGCGAGAAGTGTTAAGGCCAGCTCCCATCCCTGACGCGGATTTGCTCAAGTCCCGGTCCCGGTCTCACCGAGGAAAGGTCGGAAGTCGACTACATTCTCCGGCAGCATGGCGTAGAGGAGACCATGCATCGCTCTTGATACTGTCTGGACCTGGTGAGCGTTGCGAGTCTGGTACTGGCTGTGGTAGTACGGCGAGACACCCTCAGAATCGGCCCACACCTTAAATAAAGTCTCCAAGCAATTGAAGCCCTCTTCGCTATCGCAACGGGGTGAAGGTGTCTCAAAGTCCTTCGGTCGTCGCTCCGTGGGGAGGGTGACATCAGGCTCGGGAGATGGTGGACAGGGTTTGGAGAGCCCACCAGTGAGGGAAACGCCACGAGAAGTGAACGCTGCTCAACGACGTGGCTGATCCTGACAACGAGAAGGTCGTGGAGTGAGGTTGCAACCCCAGGCGTAACTCACGGATGCGCTCCTCAAGCACACGAAGCTCATACTTGCGTGAGTCATCCTCAATCTCCTCCTCATCCCAGGTATCAACCTGTGGTGAGTGGTGCTGAAGTCGCGACGCTGTATAGGGTGTAGACTGCTGAGAAGATGGTGCAGCTCCAGTAGATCCTCCAGGTGGCTGCTGTGAGGCCCCCGAACGACCCTGCAGTAACTCCGTGATCTCCTGCAATGCGTCAGACTGCCGTTGCTGCTGCCGACGCATCTCGTCCTACGACCGACGAAGCTCGTCGATCGCAAGGGACTACGACTGCGGACTCATAACGCCTGATGTTGGTTTTTGCGCTCATTGTGCTCTGTTGTGTCCTCCCGGCTTGTGTACATCAGCGTGCAGATGATTGATGGCAAGACTCGACGGTGATGGAGTGTCGTCCGGTGGAGCCGACGCACGCCGAGGTCTTCTCGCAGTTCACTGGATCCTCCTCTCTCCGGCAACGTGTTCAGCTCCATCGGCAGGCCTCCTCGGCGGTTGCGCTGCCGGCGGTCACTGCCACCGCAGTTGCTGTCTGCATGCGTCCAGCGCGTCCTGTCGCGTCTGCATCGTCATGCGCTGCCTAGGGTCCTTGTTGCATGTTGCATGGTCCTGTTCGGCAGCATAGACCATCGTAGGCACTGCCTGGGTTCAGGCCGCCATAACTCCTCGCTACTCTTTTTCTAGCTGATTCTGACTGCACGGCTGCGTTTGCAGTGTCGGTATCATGGTATGGTCCAGTTTTCAGGCAAAACGGATGACGCCCAGGTTTTGGGCTATCGGCCGTCTGGTAGGCCTCACCGAGAAAACCTGCCAGCTTGAAAATAACTATTTTCTGATTGGCTGGTGAACTGAGTAACAAGCTCTATAGAGCCGGGGGGAGGCTAGTTCTTGGAGGGGTCTCCCATTGTGTCTCATTGTTCATTGCTAATCAGTATTTTCCAGTTTTCAGCTGCTTTCTGGCGCTAACACTAGCGCGCGCACTTCTGAGTAACAAACCCAGAGCTTCCAGACTTAGGCTCTAGAGCAGCAGACTGAGGGGGCAGCAGACTTAAGCAATGAGCGTGGAAGTCCGCACGCTCCATCAACAACGCATGCTGCCCCAACCTGCCGCTTTGATTTCCAGCTTGGTGTCAGAGCCAGAGCATAGCAACAACAGCAGAAGACTGGCGTACAGGTGCCAGACAACGCCGGTAGACCCCCATACGCGCCAGTGCAGGGGAAATGCTACCGGATTTTTTTCCGGCAGCATTGACCCGCCTAGTGGCGGCGTCAGACTTTTTCCCACGGCCACTGGGCCAGGGGAAATGCTGCTGGATTTTTTCCGGCAGCAGTGACCCCCACGTTGGACGCGAGGAGGTGAGTGGCCGGCCATGTCAAGCACTTGCTGGCGACGACGCATGCGGCGATGTCCTGAAGGTGTGACTGACAGCAGCTACTAGCAGCAGCAGTAGCAGCAGCACACAACAGCAGCTAGCAGCAGCAGTAGCTTGCAGCAGTAGTAGAAGTAGCTCCCTGCAGCAGTAGCAGCAAGCAAGCAGCAGCAGCAAGCAGTAGCTGCAGCAGCGTACAGTAGCAGTAGCAGCAGGCTACATCAGCCGTAGTAGCGAGCAACAACAGCAGCAGCAGCTGTCCGCAGCGGCTGCTGCTGCTCGCAGCTCGCTACTGCCAGCGAACAGCTGCCCGCTTCTTGCTGCCAGCGAGCAGCAGCTCGCTGCTTGCTGCCACCGAGCAGCAGCCGACTGCTCGCTGCCAGCGAGCAGCAGACCGCTACTCGCTGTCATTGAGTAGCAGCCCGCTGCTCGCTGTTAGCGAGCAGCAGCCCACTGCTCGCTGCGAGCGAGCAGCTGCTTGCAGGGACAGAGAAAACGAAAAAGAAACGAGAAGAAAACAAAATCCCTCAACCCCATAGCGTGCTGTAGCAGCCCGCAGTAGCAGCGAGCTGCAGCTGCAGCACTAAGCAGCTGTAGTAGCGTGCAGTAGCGTACAACAGCAGCAGAAGCAGCAGCAGTAGCAGCAGCAGCAGTAGTAGCTGTAGTAGCATGCTGCAGCATGCAGTAGCAGCGAGCTGCACTAGTCACAGCTGCCACAGCAGCTCGCAGCAACAGCAGCTGCAGCTGCAACTGTAGCCGCAACAGCATCAGCAACAACAACTGCAGCTGCTACAACAACAGCAGCAGCAACTGTAGCAGCAGCAACTGCAGCGGCTGCAGAAATGGCAGCAACAGCGGCGGCTCCAACAACTGCCGCTGCTCACGTCAACACCTCTCTATTGACATCACTGTTGACGTCACTGCTGACGGCATAAAAAAAAAACAGGAGGAAACCAAGAGAATCTAGTGATGTCAGCCATCCTTGGCTGACGTCACTGCTGACTTGAGCAGCACAAACACCCAACAACAATGAGAAAAAAAAGGAAAAATAGAAAAAAAGGCTTGGGACACGCCACCATGGCTGACAATCACGAGGCAGAGGGGTCCTCCTCTGTGGGATGGACCCCTACCTCCCCTTTCTTGCGTCGCCTGCAGCAGCAACAACTGCAGTAGCAGCAGAAGTAGCCGCCGCTGTAGCAGCAGTAGCAGCAGTAGCGACAGTAGCAGCAGCTGCTGCAGCAGCTGCAGCAGCAGCACCAGTCATCGCAACAACAGCTGCACCAGCAGCGGCAGCAGCCGCAACAACAGCAGGAGTAACAACAGTAGCAGCAGCAGTAGCGGTTACCGCTGTAGCATCACAAGCATTAGCGACAGCAGCAGCAGCATCGGATGCCGCTGCAGTAGCAATAGCAGCAGTTGCAGCAGCAGCAGCAGCAGCAGCGGCAGTAGCAGTAACAGCCACAGCATCCCACTGGTGTCGTCGGCGACAACCCTGACCCCATCGTGGCTCTTCAGCAACAGCTCGCCGCCTTGACGCAACAGCTTGCAGTGCTACAACCAGCAGCCTCCCTGCCTGCCACTAGTGTACTGCCGTCGTTCGTCCCTCCAGGGCACGCCAGCATGGCTGTGTCTGCTGCCACATATTACCTGGCACAGCATCAGACTCAGCACCAACGGCAAACAGTGACGTCCGTCCTTGGCCCCACTCTGGGTGCCGGCCGCAGGCAGAAGGACTTTGAGACGCCGCCGCCGCCGCTTCAGGCCGGCGAGCAGTTCCGGAGCTGGGAGCTCACCTTCCGGATCTGGGCGCAAGGTGAGGGTCTATGGGCGTACGAACACCCTCCCTTACGACTCCACCCAGGCCGACCAGCTATATGACGCTGGTTGCGCCGTTCGTGCCCTAGTCCCAGTCGCCCCTCCGGCTTCCCGCCTGGCCCTCGAGCCTTTCCTCGGCGACTTCACCGCTGACATCCTTCCAGATCCTGCAGCCGCCTGGCACGTCCTCACCAGGCCCCATCGCCTGTCCAGGGACGCTGAAATCAGCCATCTACCCTGGGAGTTCAACTCCCTGCACATGGGGGAGACCGAGACGGTCACTGCCTATTGGCAGCGGGCAGAGGACATCCTTCGTCGTCTTGGTACATCCGCTCCGCCCCCTTTGTCCGCGCTTCTCACCATCAAGCGCGGCACCACCAGCGCGTACGCGGACGTCTTCGTGCACTACCCCCAGGACGTCCTCTCCACCAGGGCGGCCCAGGGCACCCTCATGCCCTGGGCGTATGAGCTCTTCCTCCGTATTGAGGAAGCTCGACAGGAGTCTCAGCTCCATCGCATGGAGGCTCTTGCATCCCCAGTCATGGCCTCCCCGACCGTTGCCTCCCCCACCGCAGCTACCTCATCAGCGTCGGGAACAAAGAATAAGTGCCGGAACAAGAAAGGCAAGGGTCTGCCGCAACAGCAGCAGCAGCAATTGTCGACCGGGTCCAGCGGTGGTGGCTCAGTCTGCCACAACTGTGGTCGGCCTGGGCACGGGTAGTACACATGCCCTCTCCCGACGGACGAGGCCCGCGTCATCGCCACCCTGTGTCGCCAGCGGGAGCGCCGTCACGCCTGTGTCACCATCGCTACTACTGGCCCTGACACTCCCACCTCGTCCAACAACTCTGCCCCTCCAACAGCTCTGCCTGTCCTGTGAACACCCCCGCCGCAACAGTATGACTCACAGCCATCGGCTCTTCCGCTTCCTTTGCCGGCTCAGCCCTCCTACTACCTGGGCTCCGGCGCTGTGACTCCGCATTCCGCCTACACTCCCGGGCCATCCTCCCGTGAGCGTCAGCTGGAGCAGTACATCGCGCTCCAGCTTGGCCTGCCTCGCCCTCCTCCCCAGGGAAGTGCGAGTTGCGTCACATCCTGCCCTCCTTCCCAGCCCTGCATGACTGAGTCTGAGCTGCGGTCCTGTCCCGTTTCTTCGTCTGTCTCGTCGTCTCCCGTGGTCTCCTCCACCCCACTCCTTGAGGACATTGCGTGGTTTGATGATTGGCAGTCTCATTTCGCGCTCCCTTCCACCGCGTCTGCGTCCCTTGCTTGCTGTCATATGACCGTTAGCGATCTGGCGACCCCCGTCCAGGACCCTGCTGAGACCTGGATCATCGACTCCGGGGCCACGCATCACATGACGGCCTCTCGCGAGGCCTTTAGTATGCTTGGTCTTGTCGGCGATGTCTCCTGTGTCCAGACGAGCTCTGGACAGGTGTTGCCGGTCCATGGTGTTGGCGCCGTTCGTTTCCGTGGTCCTGCCGGTGACGTCTTTCTAACCGATGTCCTCTTCATCCCTGGTCTCGAGCTCAGCCTCCTGTCCGGAGCATAGACGTTGTGTACTCGCGTCGTGTTGGCACTGTGTCGTTGCGTCCGTCTGGTCTTGTCGTACTGCACGCCACCTCCTGTGGCAACTTGTGGCATGTCCCTCGCCTCTCCTCTTCCTCTTCCGTCTCTGCCCCTTGGCCGCCACAGGCCATGTGTTTGTTAAAGGGAACGAAACAAATGTATTGCAACTTGTTTCGTGCAAAACGGTGCTGATTCGAGTGAGTTCTGGTTGGGTGAGGGGCGGCCATGGATCCGTCGTAAAAAAAGTACAAGTGTTGAGCGTGAGCATTGAAGAGCTCTAGGGGGTGGGACTCGCTTCTCGAGCCCACCCATCGGCCGGCGAGCGAAGCTCGCCGGCGCTCAATTCCCAGGTGCGCGGAAATTCCGCGCACGACCCTAAATCCGGCTCTAGGCCGGTTCCATGTTTGCGCACAACCTACGTCAGTCAGAAATACCCAGCCTTGACTTCGAGGTCACATCTAGGTCTGCGAACTCAAGCATCAAGCATGCAGGATCAAATAAAAGACAGGACCACACTAGGTCCCCTATGACTAATCTAGCAGTAGTCTTGGCTGAAGGGCTGGAGCTGGGGCATTGCTGCCGAGAGGGAAACGAGCACAGGAGGGGAAGAGAAGTGGATGTCTGGTGTGCTCAGTGCTGACGCACGCGCTCACTGTGCGTCACCTCCGCTCTCAGAGTCAGCAAGCCCTGCACACTCATGGCCACCGCAGAGTCGTACATATATACGGGGAGGATTAACATTTGTTACCAGTACGCTTTCTCCTCAGCACACCCGCCTCTTGCACCGCCGCTTGTGCCACGTCCACTCCGCCGCCGTAGAAAGCATGCTCCGCACCCAGCCGGCCAAGGGCCTTGACCCATAGACTTTCCCTCTTCCGTGTCCCACTGAGTACATTGACTGCGCTCAGGGGAAGATGCATCGGTCCACGTACACCTTGTCTTCCTCCCGTACGACCGCCCCTCTCGACCTTGTCCACTCGGATGTCATGGACCCTCTCCCCACCGCGTCCGTCTGTGAGCATGGCCGCTATGTCCTCACCCTCACGGACAACTATTCTTGCTACCGCTGGGTCTTTTGCCTCCGGCAGAAGAGCGATTTCGCTCGGCCGTTCAAGACTGGCTTGTCCTCGCGGAGCGCGAGTGTGGCCGTCCTCTTCGCCGCTTTAGCTCCGATCGCGACGGCGAGTACATGGGTGAGGCCACAGCCTTTCTCGCCTTGAGCGTGATCCACCATGAGACGTCTGCGCCCTACACACCCGCCCAGAACGGCGTCTCCGAGCGATGGAACCGAACCATGGCCGACGCCGTCCGCACCATGCGGGTCGAGTCTGGTCTCTCCGATGGCTTCTGCTTTCAAGCCATGGCCTACATGACCTGGGTCTAGAACTGGATTCCCCACGGTCCCCTTCCCCGCCAGTCCACGCCCTACCAGCACTGGTGCGGTCGGCGCGCTGACCTCCGCCAAGCTCGCGTCTGGGACTGCGTGGCCATTGTGTGGCTGCCCGCCCCACAGCAGGGCGGCAAGCTCGCCCCGCGCAGCAGCCCCTTCACCTTCCTCGGTGTGTCTCGTCAGTCCAAGGCCTGGCGCTTCTGGGACCCGTCCCGGCAGTGCATCGTCGAGTCCCACGATGCCCTCTTCTTCGAGGACCTGTTTCCCCGCGACCTCATCCGCTCCGGCTCGTCCGCGTCCGCTGGCCCCTTTGGGCCAGCAGCCCCAGTTGCCTCCGCTGGCCCCTCCGGACCAGCAGCCCCGGTCGTGTCTGCTGGCCCCTCCACGCCAGCAGTGCCGGTCATGTCCGCTGGCCCCTCCGGGCCAGCAGCGTCGGTCGTGTCCGTTGGCCCCTCCGGGCCAGCAGCCCCAGTCGCCTCCGCTGGCCCCTCCGGGCCAGCAACGCCCGTTGCGTCCGCTAGCTCCTCCGGGCCAGGAGCCCCGTCCGCCTCCGTTGGCTCGTCAGACTCAGTGCCATCTCCTGCCCGATCGTGCTACACACGTGGTCCAGGCGGCAGCCTCCAACCTCGGCCGACAGTGAGCGCGCAGACCGTTGCACCGTGTCCTGTGGCGCCTCTATCCCTTGTGGCTCCACGTGTCTCCTCCACTCCCACGGTCGTGAGTGGGGACCCTGGCACGAAGGCTCTCGGCCACTTCGGCCATCATCTCCGACCTTCACCCGGGCTCTGCACTGGGCTACGTCATGCTTCATCACGAGCATCGGCATGCTGTCATGGCTGCACTCGCCCGCATCCCACCTAGAGCTCGTGATGCACACACCCTCTCAGTCCGGTCCACAGCACGCCCGGAGGACCCAACCACCCTACGCGAGGCTCGAGCCTCTCCTGAGGCCACACATTGGGATGTTGACTGCGCCGAGGAGCTCGCTGCTATCTGGCAGCACCACGTGTATGACCTCGTCGACCTCCCTCCAGGTCGGAAGGCCATTATCGCCAAGTGGGTCCTTCGGCGCAAGTGGAAGCTTGACGGGTCCTTGGACAAGTACAAGGCCCGCCTCACAGCTAAGGGATTTGCTCAGGTCCCTAGGGTCGATTACGACCAGATCTTTGCCCCAGTCGGTCGGTTCTCCACTAGCCGGGCGCTCTTCAGCCTGGTTGCCCAGCATGGGTGGGAGCTGCATGAGATGGACATGAGCAACGCGTTCCTCCATGGCTCACTGGAGGGTGAGGAGCTCAACATGGTGCAGCCCCTAGGCCTCGACGACGGTACTGGGAGAGTCTAGCGGCTACGGAAGGCCCTCTATTGCTTGAAGCAGTCGCGTCCATGCTGGAACGTGGAGATCAGCAGCACACTTCTCCGTGGCGGCCTCTAGCGCAGCACCGCTGACCCCGCACTGTTTCTCAGCCCGCGAGGTCAGACCTTCACCTCAGTTCTAGTATATGTTGACGATCTCCTCATTGCATCGCCAGACACGACCGCCATCCAGCGTGTCAAGGACTTGCTGCACGCCGCCTACAAGATGAAGGATCTCGGGTCTGCCCGAGTCTTCCTGGGCATGGAGCTCGAGCAGGATCGCTCCCAGGGCATCCTACACGTCCACCGGGCTGCCTATGTGCAGACCCTGTCCACTCGCTTCGCCGAGGACCTGTCCCTCGTGTCCAGCGCATCTTCACCCATGTCACCCGATGGCCAGGTGAAGCTGAAGAGTCCTGACCCAGCTGTTGTGGGGGAGCCAGTTGATGTGACCACGTATCTGCAGATCATCGGGTCACTGACGTTCCTGGCGACGACGACGCGTCCAGACATCGTGTTCACCGTCAACCTCCTGGCCCAGTTCTCTCAGGAGCCGCGTCACCTCCACTACAAGGCCGCGATCCGAGTGTTGCTCTATGTCGTCTGGACCCCTCGGCGATGTCTCATGTTCCGCCGCCAGCCGTCCGTCGTGTAGTGGGCTACACCGACAGTGACTGGGCTGGCAGTCCAGACGATAAGAGTCGCACAGGCTGGATCTTCCTGATCGGCGGCATAGCTTTGTCCTGGCACAGTGGCAAGCAAGGGTGCATTGCACGCAGTACTGCTGAGGCTGAGTACGTGGCCCTTGGCTCAGGCGCGTGTGAGAGTGTGTGTTTGCGTCGTTTGTTGTCTGAGTTGTGTCAGTCTGTCGCATCCATCACCTTGCATTGTGACAATGAGAGTGCCATGCTCATTGCAGACAATGACGGTGTGCATCACACTCACAGAAATCACATCAATGTTAAGTATCACTATGTGCGTTTGTTGTTGCACGTTGGCAGCATCAGCATCATGTGGGTTGAGACAGCACGGCAGCTGGCTGATTTCCTGACCAAGGCACTGAAGCGGGAGTCGTTCAAGAGGGCTGTGAGTTTAGTTGGCGTGCATCCGTGACTTGCCCTCTTTGTCTTTGCCTACGTCTCTGCGTGCCCTGGGGGAGTCTGTTTGTTGACCGCATCTCTGCCCGCCCATGTGCACTACGCCTGTGAGTAATGGGGGAGTGTTGGTTTTTACGCTCATTCTGCTCTGTTGTGTCCTCCTGGCTTGTGTACATCGGCGTGCAGATGACTGACGGTGGGACTCGACGCTGATGGAGTGTCGTCCGGCGGAGCCGACGCACGCTGAGGTCTTCTCGCAGTTCGCTGGAGCCTCCTCTCTTCGGCAACGTGTTCAGCTCCATCGGCAGGCCTCCTCGGCGGTCGCGCTGCCGGCGGTCACTGCCACCGCAGTTGCTGTCTGCATGTGTCCAGCGTGTCCTGTCACGTCAACATCGTCATGCGCTGCCTAGGGTCCTTGTTGCATGTTGCATGGTCCTGTTCGGCAGCATAGACCATCGTAGGCACTGCCTGGGTTCAGGCCGCCATAACTCCTCGCTACTATTTTCTAGCTGATTCTGACTGCACGGCTGCGTTCGCAGCGTCGGTGTTATGGTATGGTCCAGTTTTTAGGCAAAACGGACGACGCCCGGGTTTTGGGCTATCGGTCGTCTGGCAGGCCTCACCGAGAAAACCTGCCAGCCTGAAAAGAGCTATTTTCTGATTGGCTGGTGAANTCGTCATGCGCTGCCTAGGGTCCTTGTTGCATGTTGCATGGTCCTGTTCGGCAGCATAGACCATCGTAGGCACTGCCTGGGTTCAGGCCGCCATAACTCCTCGCTACTATTTTCTAGCTGATTCTGACTGCACGGCTGCGTTCGCAGCGTCGGTGTTATGGTATGGTCCAGTTTTTAGGCAAAACGGACGACGCCCGGGTTTTGGGCTATCGGTCGTCTGGCAGGCCTCACCGAGAAAACCTGCCAGCCTGAAAAGAGCTATTTTCTGATTGGCTGGTGAAGTGAGTAACAAGCTCTATAGAGCTGGGGGGAGGCTAATTCTTGGAGGGGTCTCCCATTGTGTCTCATTGTTCATTGCTAATCAGTCTTTTCTAGTTTTTAGCTGCTTTCTGGCGCTAACACTAGCGCGCACACTTCTGAGTAACAAACCCAGAGCTTCCAGACTTAGGCTCTAGAGCAGCAGACTGAGGGGGCAGCAGACTTAAGCAACGAGCGTGGAAGCCCGCACGCTGCATCAATGACGCATGCTGCCCCAACCTGCCGCTTAGATTTCCAGCTCCCGAAGAGGAGGAGGAGGAGGGGTCAACTAGCCCTTTGCCCTTGTCACGGACCGGGACCATCGCAATGCTCTGTATGGGGCCAAACGTAAAAATGCTTCGAACAAAAAACTGACAGCGTTCATCAAAGAATTAAAACGTTTAGAAAAAGTGACGTTTTGACCCCGAAATTGTTGACGTCAATACAGTTGGTGATGGCGTCAGCTTTTTTACGCCAGGAAAGGATACTAGCGTTTTTTACACTAGCGAAGAAATCACTCGCTTCTTCTTTCTTTGTTTTTGCAGGCCACACGAAATCCGCGTGACTGGTGTTTGCTGCACAGTTTCTGCGCAGCACTGCTGTGCAGCAGCAGTGCCGCGCAAGCCCGTAGGTGCTGATGTGGCGGGTTTGCTGCTACTATGTCCGTCGCAACTGTTGCTGCGCTGCTGTAGCCGCTGCTACTGCTGCAGTGGTGCTGCTGTCGTTGTTGCTACTGTGGCTACAATAACTGCAATGTTGTTGTTGCGCTGCTGCTGCTTCGCTGTTGTTGCTGCTTGCAGCTGCCGATGTCGTCGGTGCGCGCTGCCACTGCTCGTAGCCGCCGCTGCAATCTGCTGCTGCGAGTTGCTACTCCCTTTTTTTGTGTACAGGCCGGCAGCCAGACACAGCTGCTGCTACCACCCGGTGCTGCTGCTGCTCACCGGCGTGGCTGCCGTATCTCGTCACTGGCGCAACTCCTCTTGCTACGGTGATGGTTATTGCATGGCGACGTTGGTGTTGCTAACACTTGGAAATAATTTCTAGGGCATGCAGGCCCATGCAAAAACGAACATGAGCTCTGTGTGAGAGTGCGATGCAAGACGGCAACAATTTGGTCAAGTCTGGAATGCTGAATATAAAGAACAAGGAGAGTTTACAAATGAGCCCCTAGCGGGCTTATATAGGGGCGCCGGCAGCTAACCGCACTGGGCCCCGTCACCCCTGCTGAACCCAAATGAGTCAACAGGGAGAACACACTCCATACACCACGAGAGCAACAATGGTGGTATCCTTGAGGCACCGCAACAGCTCTCTGAGTGCCCAGGTCTCGACCATCGAGAAAANGGCAACAATTTGGTCAAGTCTGGAATGCTGAATATAAAGAACAAGGAGAGTTTACAAATGAGCCCCTAGCGGGCTTATATAGGGGCGCCGGCAGCTAACCGCACTGGGCCCCGTCACCCCTGCTGAACCCAAATGAGTCAACAGGGAGAACACACTCCATACACCACGAGAGCAACAATGGTGGTATCCTTGAGGCACCGCAACAGCTCTCTGAGTGCCCAGGTCTCGACCATCGAGAAAATATGAGCAGTGTCAAAAAATCTCGGATTCAACGTCTAGACATCACAGACGGCTTTCCGAACATCGGAAGCCCCACAATAGCCATCGGGTCTCCTCGTTGCGCCGGCACAGTCAACCGGGTGCACAGGTCTCAACCCACCGAGAAAACTCTCCTGCCTCCTGACAAGCCCAGATGGCTGCCGCAACGCATCGACCGCGTCTTGCCGGTGCTGTCGTAGGTGCTGGAGAAGTCTCGGTGCAATCCGGAGGCCCGTCGTGTCGTCAACCCCTCCTCTGCCATATACCCCGAATGTGGGTATATTGGTAAACCAGCAGTGTCGGTCGTGACGGGTGAAAGCCGCACAAACCAACACTCCCCCTGGCTGACATAGCCATCCACGCCAGAACGAATGAACGAAGGCATGGAACAACAATGTATGGCAAGCCATAACATGCATGAGTAAACTCACACAGACACACACACACAGACACACACACACACACACACACACACACACTCATCTGCTATCCATCTAGGGTCTCCCTGGACACTGGCACAACCCACTAAGTGTCTGGGTCTCGGCCATGAGAGGAGTGATGCACACGCACACAAACCAATGTAATGCACGTACACATGTCATGCACATGTCTGAGGACATGGTGGTCTCCTCGTGACACTGGCGGTGCCAGGGCCCGGGTCTCGACCACTGCGAGCAATCCAACACAATAGCATCATCATCTAAACACAAGATCATGGGAGGATCTCCTTGTAACACTGATGCAACGCACCACGTGTCCGGGTCTCGACCAACAGCTCGCATGCACATGCCACACACAGTATAGACACACACCAGGACACACGATCACATGGTCTCCTCGTGACACTGGTACAACGCACCAAGTGTCCGGGTCTCGACCAACAGGGTGCTACCATGTACATGCAGCTATGTAGGCACGAAGCATGAGCCACATGCTGGATGCTGTAGATGCTCACAACAGAGCATGGACCTCGCCATGCATCTCCCATGACGTCGCGTCAGGTCGATGTCCATACAACACTCCCCTTGGGCTAATGAACCTGGCAGCTATGTCCTCGATGGAGATACTGATGTCGTAGCTGAAAAGATCCTGGGCGATGAGTCATGTGGTGTATCCATCATGTAGAGATAGCTCCTCCTGTCACGTGCGAGTTGACTCCCTCCCTCAAAGACGAACTGGTGTCTCCGGCTACGACTCCTCACGTGAATCTGCATCACCTGGGGTATACCAGTCCTTGGGTCCCAACTCACAGTCTCTCACAGTCTCTCCTGTCTCCGCACTGCCGCGATGCATTTGTGTACGCCGGAGGAACGGGAATGGGTAAGCAACACGCGTGCGTGGATGAAGTCGCGGAGCTGGCCTCCGATACGGGATAGCACACCCTGAGACACAAGGGTGTACTGCCAGAAGAGGAGAGCTTGAGCGATGAACCGGATCACCACTCATGCATGAAGATGAAGATGGGGCAGATGAGTCGGGTGGATGAAGGTGCGTGACGGCAGCAGAAGAAGGAGGAGCGATGATGGGGTCGACAGGAGCCGGGATGGTAGAAGCCGAAGGCACGCTCAGCATCACCGCTGCTGGCGGAAGGCTCCTGCCGGTACTAGTGATGCTACCCTCCTCTGAGAATCGCTCACGCGCTGCCACCATCTCCCGCTATAGCATGACTACACGCTCCTGCAGATCAGCATAATCTGCCTCGGACATGTCGAGGTGGCCCATGTCGACCTGGTGTAGAATAAACTCTACCTCACTGGATGCTGCAGATGTAGACTCCACAACTCGTGAGAACAACGCCATCTGCATCTCTACTGCTGAAGACGATAGAACTGGTGCTGCTGCATCCTCCTGGGGGTCAACCAAGCTCGCAATGTGATGAGACGCTGGAACATCGGATGCAGCTGCAGGTGTCGCATCCACATCACAGCTCGTGTCTGTCATGCAAGGAGTGAGCGGTCGCATGCTGGGAGAGAAGGAGAAGGAGGAGTAGTCAGAGTCCGTAGAGCATGTGGAAACGTCGTCCATGCAGGTACTACCACTCTCGGCGTCGATGTGATCGATAGGGTCACCAACAGGTGAAGCCGAGGGGGCAGAACTCAGCTCCTACTGACGAGGTGACTCCATCTGCATGTATGGATCTGCTCCGGTATCCTCGACTACCGCCGTAATGGACACAAGTGTACAGGGCTCCGGATCAACAATGTCCGTCAAGGCGACCAACAAGCGCAGCTGGCGCTCACGCACTGTCTCGTCGGGAAGGCTGGTCGTTGCCACCTGCTCAATGATAGAGTGAGGACCATCATCTGACTCCGTCATGTATGTCGCTGCTCCGTGTGTACAGGAACCTGGAGGCTGTGGGAACCTAGACTACTCCTCACGCTGAAGCTGCTCCTCAGGTAGCGCATATAAGGCGATGGAGCCTGCTGTGCCTGCTACAGCATATGTCCCGGCGACATCTCTGAGAACTGCTGCTCTCAAGAACGCCTCAACCCCTAACAGACCAGCCGGTCGACTCTGCTCATGTACAGCGACCGCTGTCGGGCTAGTATGAGTCCCGTCCGCCAACGCCCCCGGAAATCCGTATGGGACATCCCGATCCGCACAATACTCCTCTGCCGCCAGGTCGCTACTGATCAGAGTCGCGAGTGGCATCACCAAGGCACGTGAGACCTGCCCTCCTCGTGATGCAGCCTGCTACTGCAGAATGTCTGGCTGCTGCCCCAGCGTAGATGTCGACCTCGATGACATGCAAGTCCCAAGTACTCCAACATCCGCCGGACTTGTGTAAGTCGTCCGTACACTCTCCCCCAAAAGTCCTGGGCCTCCACCGGACGGAGCCGAGAGTGGCACCGTCCAGGGACGCCGTGCTTGCACTCCTCCTGACGCAACATGCTGCTGTAGAAGATCTGGGTCCATCCCGGACGTGGAAGTCGAGCTCGATGATACGCAAGTCTGCACCATGACCTCCATGGCGGAATCAGACTCCACGTCATGTACTACCACCCTGTTATCTGCATCTACCTCGGCTGACGCTAAGGCACGGCGAGACGGCGGGGGTGCGGCTACTGTCGCTACGGGCACAGGCACTGTCTGATGACCACACTCCCCCTCGACAGGTACAGCAATGGAAGCCGAGGAGGTGGAGGATGTATCGAAACCGTCGCGAGCACGGCGTGCGGAGCGCTGACGCCGACGTCGCAGGGCCACTCGACTGGAACGACTGCATGAAGACATGTCATCGCGAGGTGGCGTCGTGGTTGCAACAGAGTGGAGGATCGAAAGGATGGTGGCAGCCTGGGACGCGCTTGCAGATGGGGCTAAAGGTACACCATCGGATGAGGAAGGAGGAGAGGATGGAGGAGATGTGATCAAAGAGACCGTCAACAAACGAGTAGCAGAGCACGCTCAGTGACGATAAGGTCACAGAGCCGTTGCACCGTCTGCCGAAGGCCGTGGATCTCAGCGAATATGCTCGCCAGAGGTCCAGCTACGGGATCTACCAACGCCGGCAGATCCGTATGCTGTTGAGGACGCAGGCTCGGACGAGGCTGTAGCCAAGGTGGATGCCAGCTGTGAGGGCGCGTCCAACAGCGACGCCAACCATGACGTCCATCACCACAGTAGTAGCAGGCGAATGCGCAGGGCGCATGGTCCTCCCTCACGTGCACTGTCGCTCGCTCGCTCGCTGAGCGAGCGAGTGGGCGTGTGGGGGGGAGGAGGGATCAAAGGGCGGGGGGGGGGAG